>BGPR01003787.1:8107-40468 GCA_013235015.1 Araneus ventricosus | reverse complement strand
ACCATTCAAAAGGCATAATTATTAATTTAGTTTAATAAACAACCATTTAAAAGGCATAATTATTAATTTAGTTTAATAAACAACCATTCCAAAGGCATACTTATTAATTTAGTTATTAACCAGGGGAAGCAAAATTTTGTTACTTTTTAAAAATTACTTATATTTTCTTGTTTCCGCCATTACCAGCTTTTATTTCACCTACTCCCAATTAGTCCTTCGCGTACCCCCAGGGGTACTTATACCACAGGTTGGGAACCTCTGATATACATTAAAGAATTAAATTGTAAAATTCCTAAAAACCCTCATCTGTTGTATTTTTTATGTCAACATCTCCTTTTGATCGACGTACGACTGACCATACCCAGGCGAAGTGCGTTCTTGACTCCCATACCCTTTCAAGACCGCTTGAAGCAAATCATGATCAAAATATTTGAACAGTCTTCTAAAACTCTCAACTCTAAGGTCAAATGAGTAGGTTGAGGAAGTGAAGAGACTGACCAGACCTTCCACTTGTTCTCCTGGAGCGTAGGAGAAATGCTTCAAAATGAGCACTTCCATCCTCTTTATGCCAAACAGCAAACGTGCTCAGCATCGCTGAGGGTTCGTGTCTCAGAGCTGCTTTCCACAATGGCATTATCCGAAAAATGTGGCTTCTCCCTTTGGCTTAGCTGCCAGCTAATGACAACTGAGTATGCAAATGCCTCCAAGTGGAAAGAGCCATTTTCGACAGTGGGACGAGAGGTGTTTAGCATATTCGTGAATCTTAAATATTTTTTTAGAAATCAAGAAGTTTATTTAATTAGCATGCATTTGGATGTTTTGATCATTTAACAGGTTTAACAGTAGAATTATTTGTTGGGAGTTCTGTTTTTCTCAGAATTTGCTGTAAAATGTTATTACTGCGTCTAAAATTTCAAATGCCATTTCTTTACATTTCAATAAATACCTTAATCCATGTCGCAAAGATTCGAGCAGATTAGCATCTTTATGAATGCAGCCATATACTTTCGTTTTCCCCTTTTGGACCAGAAGATTATCTTTCTTAAGCATCTCAGGCGAAATCAGGGGTGGCCCAGCTCCCCACCCCCTGTCGGAGAAAATGTTTGTATCCCGTTCACGCAACGGAGTAATTCAACTAGTAGATAAATAAAGATCTGACGAAAATGTGAGACCAATTTCATTACACTCCACCCTCCGTACAGCAAGTAGTGCCCCACCAAGACACTAGCGCCACTCCTGATCAAAATGCCCCAACTTTGAGGGGCTACAATTACGAAACGAAAGAAGTTAAACCTTTTTTCAACTAATTAAATCAAAAGAAACTATTTAAAGTTTATAAAATTATAAATGTTCAATGTGACCACTACCAGAAACACGAACGGTATCTAGTCGATAGGAGAACACATCCCATACTTTTTTTCATCATGTTAGGTGTTATCTGTCTTTCGGTAACGCTCTGACGTCACCAACAATAAAGCTCGTGCCATAGCACTGTGAGACGTTAAACAGCATTATTTCATTGTTAGAGAACCTAAATTTCAATAATTTTAAATTTAAAAGAGTAATTGTCGTTTTCATTTGAAATTTAATAGCTCTAAAATAGTGAAATAAAATTATCTATCGATTGATATAAAATTTTTCTTATGATCAATAGTTTCCGAGAAATTTTAAATTATATTAATCGTATATTTCAAATTAATTTCCGTCTTTTAATAGAAAGTAGTAAATTACGTCAGCGGTATATCATGCGCGTGATATAGTTTGGTTGTTTACCAAGAGGTTTTTTTTGAATAAAGAAATGTGGAAATAATATGTAAACAAAAAAATATTTCCTGTCATAAAACATATGCTTATTTTCTTTGTTTTCAATCAATGTTAAACATTTCTCGCATATATATCTATTTAAACACGTCAAATTTGACGGGAAATCTCTCGAATGAAGAGGAAATTTGCACCCGTCATACCATGACGGGTGATTTTCTAGTTATTTAAATAGTAAACGATGTGATGTGAATTAGAAAAATACTGAGAACAAATTACAAAATCCAAAAACTTAATTAAAGTTCTAATGTAACAACTAAAATTATGTCAATGAAAATATCGAGCAAAAATTAAATAATTAATTCAAACATCGAAAGAATTTTTCTTAAGGCTATTAGTAGCGATTGCAAGATGCGCAATAGACTCCAAATTGGAAGAGCCACGGCGCACTTTATGTACATCACGTGACCATGAATTATCTCCATCTCCATTTACCAATTCAATAATTTAAAACAAACTAATATTTAAAATTTAAAGATGGCACAATTACAGGACATTATAAATAGATCTTGATAAATGATTACAGATATTTATAACTATCCTGCAATTTATTTGCTTCGATAAGTCAAAACAATTAAGACTAATGATGCTCTCAAATAGATAACAGATAACCTGGATTCGGTGACATCTTCGTTTTTCAAATTATCATTTCGAAGAAATGTGATTCATAGCGTGAGGAACTCCATTATGAGGTTCATTTTCTAAGAACACTATACAAATGTAACGAAAGACTTTTGTCATATCATTAAATAAGGTATAATTTAAGTTGAATGCAATTTGAAAAGGATATTTTGTATCTTTAATGAAGCCTTGCCAGTGTCAATCTAATGATGTCTATCTAATAACTATTCCAGGTTCGAACCCGAACTGGAGAAGTTCCGCTGATTCGCCTTCGCAACCCTTGGGGGAAGGGAGAGTGGAACGGACCGTGGAGTGACCGTTCCTGGGAATGGGATAGCCTGCCAGAGAGAGATCAGGAACTTTTGAGCGTCAGAATCAGAAATGATGGAGAATTCTGGTCAGTATTTGCTCTTCGCACAGAAAAATGTGCGAAACTCTGTATGTTTTACTTATAAAACTTTGATTTAAAAGGATGGAATGTTCAGTTCAATATAATTGTACAGTCCGTCCTCGAAGATCCGGACTTCAAAAATCCGGAAACCTCCGAAAACCGGACGATTTTTTTCATTTCATGACGAGAAAAAAATTAGGTAAATAAATTTTAAACTACACTGGCATGCAAAAGTTAAGCAACATTTCGTAAAATGCGAGAAATTTGCAATTAATACGAAAACTATGTTTCGAAATCAGTTCTGGAGAATCGTGTGACATTCAATAGAGTATCATATACTTATTACTGTGAAGATTCGGTCACGAGGGCAATTAGGGGGACCACCAGAAAGGGATGAAGGCGAAAATGGAGTTTCACCCATCCTGTTTCACAGAAAGTTGATAACGAGATGTAATTTTTATCAATGGTTATCATTTAATGTGCATAATATTTACATGCATTTTCGTAAGCATAGCACAAATATTCGGAAAAATATTAAATGTTTCTTTAAGAAATCCCAAATTTTTCCGCGTGTGTTTTGCTTATAACATGCAGAGTTTTCATTCAAATTATTCGAAATTTGCAGAACACTTGACAATTTGTTGCAGAAGTATTGTATTAAACTTTGAAGTAAATACGTTGAATATTACAGGAAATATGAGTGTTTGTACTAAATATTGTTCTACTGCGTATGTGCGAGACACAGCGGAATTTTTCTTTCATAAATTTAAAGCCAGATATATAGAGCAACTTTTTTAAAAATTCCAGTTGAATCTCATTAAAATTCAGAAAGCTGTCGGAATTTCAGTGAGGTGAATTTCAATTTCTCTTTCAGAGAAGCTAAATGATGAGGGTTCTTGCACAAACTGATATTTTTTAAGCTTTAAGCTTCGAATGGCATTCGAGAAAATGCAATTTAAATAATGTATTTAATTTTTAAGTGTTCATGGTATTCAGGATATTCAATTTTACTAAAATTCAATGTTACTGTTCGAAGATTCAAATTTTTAAAAAATTAGGTCCCCTAATTGCCCTCGTGACCGAATCTTCACTATAATATGTATATGATACTCTATTCTCTATTGAATGTCACACGATTCTCCAGAATTGATTTCGAAACATAGTTTTCGTATTAATTGCAAATTTCTCGCATTTTACGAAATGTTCCTTAACTTTTGTATGTCAGTGTAGAACGCTTGAGGCAAGATGCGGAAATTCCAGTCATTCTATTCATTTTAAACTACTATTTTTTTTGTCTTTGTGTCATTTTTTAATATCTCTTCATGTTTTTACTGTTTAAAACGTGTTTTTATATGGAGTTCTTGGAATTGATGTCAACGTGTAGATCAGCATACGTCTCGATTGGTTGCGCATGCGCAAACGTCAGAGGCGTTACCAAGGCAACCTTTTGTCGTTGCCTTGCGACTCCAGCGTCTATTCTGAAGACGTCTGCAAGTGCGCGCTTAATTGTGACGTAACTTACCTACGCGGTGACATCGGGACTTTGTCATCTCTATTAGTTTAAATAGGATATCCCCAGAGCAGTCCGGATTTTCGAGGTTGTACTGTATTAACTTCCTGTTTTGAAGCCGCTCGAGGGCTAATGTGGGACTAGCCTCGTAATTTTGAACCTCAGTCAGATGACAATGACAATGCTGATTCTGATGTGCGGTGGGTTGATGGAGTTCTTGAATTCAAAAGTTCTTCACCTCTGGACATTGCTGTTCTTGGAAGAAATTGGCATTTCAAATGCAATTACTTAATAAACTTGGAAGTGCCATATTAATCTAATTAAATCATAATTAATTTAGTGAGTCTTGTCTAAAATGATAACAAAAATACAGAAAAGGGGAAAGTAAAATAAGGAAGAAGGGAATATTAAATTCATGTGCGTAGTTCCTTTAACATTACGTTACATTAAGGGGAGGATGCTCATGTGCTGATTCGTTTAGCATTTTTTAATAGTATTGAGACTTCGTTAAAAGGAAATGAAAAGGAAAGAAAATTGTACCAAGAGAACGGTGTACATCCGTGATAATAATATTAAACATGTAGAATTTTCAAAACTTTTCACTGTATGGAGTTAAATTATACTAGGGGAGACAGGGGATACACCCCCTGCTCTCTCAGCTCGCTTTAAATACTGTTATGCATTTCTGCTAGTAATAGGAAATTATAAATACATTAATTACTGAAAGTAAATTTAAATTATCTGAAATTGCATGATCTCCTAAAATTAATTTTTTTTATCAATTACTAAAATTAAAATTATCTGGTAGCACAGAGTAATATGTAAATCTTAGAAAGAAATTTGAATGCTAATATATATAATTCTAAGATGTTTAAAAATCAAAAATATTTACATCAATCAGAAATCAGTAATTTAAAACTTATTTCCATACACAATTGATAATATCTCCAACAGTTTTATTTGTCCCAACCTCATTCCACCAAAATTTTAAACGTGCCCTATTTTCAATGAAATGTTGCTGAGAAACGCTTCCCCACATATATCACACTCATTCCATTCATTGTTTAGCCAAGAAAGATACAACTTTTCTCTCTGGGCAGTTATTTATGTGTTAAACATAAGAAAATTTAAGTTGTCAAGAATTGATATAACCCATTTCACAACCTTTTGCCTAAAAAAGGACTATTTAAAGAGAAAAGTGGCCTGAAAAATGCTTTTATTAACTATTCAAAATTGAAACCATAACAATTATGTATTTTTAGCTTTCTAAAATTGATAAGATCCTAAGTTTACTCATGTTACGTTGCTCAGAAAGTTTCCCCACATGTATACAGACTCACTCCAGTTACAATTTAGTCAAGAAAGGTTCAACATTTATCTCTGTGCAGTCACTTATGATTTTTAAACTCAGAAAATGTGAGTAATCGAACGATGAAATAGCCCATTTCTCAACCTTTTAACTGAAAAGGACATATTAAGGAGACATTCCTTCATTTGCCTAATCGAAACTGCAAGACTTAAACTTATTTTGTTCAAACTATTTAACTCAAAAAATATCGTTGTCTCAGACTCGTTGTTGCCGCCGATGTAAACAAACCAAACTTGAGTGCTGTTGCCAAACGGCGATTAAGAAATTCGACCCTTTTTTGTCGCCATGTAGGGGAATTATATATATAGATTTTCGTGAATCATTTTGTAGGTGTCTTAGTTCTTTTATCGTTGCTATAACCTTGAAAACGATTCATGCTCTCATAGATTTCTATAATTTACCAGGGAAAACCTAACATCTTTAAGGTTCTGTTCTCTTTTTGTTGTACTGCGTCAACAGCTTGTTATGAAATCTAGATTCTCTTTCAACCGAAAGTACGATTTTATTCAAAAATGTTACGTTTTTGATGCTGTATTAAGAAAATGACTGTTATTTTCAAAAATTTTCTCTCTCAGTATTTTTGACGATAACTATGAACTTTGTATCTCTAATCAAACTAGATATCGTAGCAACAGAAATTATTTAAAAACTCGCCGACTTCAGTAACCAACTGTTCGCTATTAATATTAGCAGACCGTTGCTATATTTGCGGTGAAATTAGTCCATTTGTTGAGTCAGGAGGAATTCTGTCGAAATTTTATTTAGCGAAAGTCATAAGCTTTCTTATGAAATAAAAATTGGCGAAATCGGTTAGTGGTTGGGTTGGGAGACTCTTTCTTTGGTTTTACGAATTATTTTAACCCTCTCATACCTAGTGAGGCGGTCCCGTGCGGTCTAAAAATTTCCCCTTAATAGCGACGAGGGCTTGTCTGAGGCGGTTGGCTTCTTTTGAGAGGAGAGGAGAGGAGAGGAGATTCTGAGATCGCTTAGGAGATAAGCGCGGTGGCTCCAATTATTCTTGCCAACCACAGCCCATTTCCCTGCGCCTTAAGGGAAGGTTATAGAAGGGGATTGGGTGGTGGGGTAAATGACCACCCAAGTTGGTAAAGCCCAGTTCACTTCGCTTTCTCCCAAAAAGTCCTGGTTTTAAAGGAGCTAGAAGAAAAATGTCGCCTCTGGATTAAACAGTTAAGCATATAGATAACTTATATGAGAAAATGTAAAGTAATTTACCTCATTATAGCTGCATCTTTAAAAAGTAACATAATAAGTAACCTATAGTTGATGAATAAAAGCCACGTTCTCTTGATGGAAACTTCAGCAATCTAACTCAGCTATTGCTTTAAGGTATCCGACTGGTTTTAAATCGTCGTTTTTGATGAAATTATCAAAAACTTTTTAAGACTTAATTTTGTAGCCTGTTTAATTAGCTTTCTAAAACTGTCTCACTTTTTACTCTACGTGAATTACAAATGGAGTTACAGCTGTTTTATTACCGAACTGTAAGCATTATTTTAAGTTGCATGAAAACTTTAAATGCGTTTTCTGAGAAATGATATTTTTGAGGAAAACTGTCGACCGTAACAATGATATTTCTTAAAAAGTTATTCAAGTATTGATATGAAATTTTCTGAGATTGTTTTCTGTAATATACTTGATGTTTTCCTCTAAAAACTAAGGTCAATTTTAAAATCAAGTAACATTTTTAAGTGCTTAAATATAAACGAAAGGCATTTTTTTTATGAAGAATTACCAGTTTAGTAACTATGTTCAGCTATATCTCAAAACGATTTTGAAGTACAAGAAATATTTTAGAGCATAACACAGATAACTGTCATAAAAATGTACTCTTACAAGGATTTATGTATATTTAGAATATGATTTTGTCTATGGCTGTTAGCGTAAGGTAAATATTTTAGTAATTTTTCTTCAAATTTCTCAGTTTTCTAAAAAAAAATATTATTTTGAAGGCTTAATTTTACAATATTTTCATAGTATTAAAACATATGCAGTTGAAAAAAACATTAATATATATATATAAGTTATTTTTCAAAAAAATGTCTCCGAACACAGTCGGATACCTTAATGATATAAAAGTTGGATTAATTACATTTGTTTTGGTAATTAAGACTTCCCTTTCATTTTATATTCAGGATGTCATTCGAAGACTTCCTGCGCAACTTCACATTCCTGGACCTTCTCCACGTGGGGCCGGACGACTGGATGTTGGAACCGGCCCTCCACAGCAAGAGGCCCTGGAGGGCGGTCCTGGCGCGGCGCCGGTGGCGGGTCGGCTTTAACGCCGGAGGTGGACCCCAGTGCAAAGGTAGGAGGCACTTCCTTCCCTCATTTCGGTCCATTTGCATCCGATAATGAGAAGTCCATTTTACCACTTGATACAGTTCGCAGGTGTTCGCTCCGAGGCCACTGACCCAAAGGATGGGGATTTTTTCCACCCTTAAATGGACTTTTCTTTACAACTTAATAAGGTTGTTTACTAAGGGACGGACGTAAAAAGTGAAATGATGCGAAAAAATATGTTCTTTCAAAAGCTAAGGGCAGAACTCGTTAATTTGGATGGATTGATTGAAGGGTTGAGCCTCCATCGGCACGCGAGCGGCCTTAAGGCTGCGCTGAGGCCTTAATGAGTGTTGTCCGACCTTGAATTTCGCTTCAGCCTTCGGCAACTTCCGCTCAGTGATTTCGGCAGTCATCAATTGATGATGATCGACCTGAACTTGAAATATGTGTGGACGTTGTTCTGACGTCGGCTTTCTTTTGAGATGGCGTTTCTTCCAGAGTTATTGTGCTTTCTATTTTATTAGGGGAAGCAGGTGGGAATATTTTGAAGCATTCTGCCTTTTATTCTTTACTGACAAGACTCGAAAAAGAAGCTTGAAAACTCCAGCTGAAAGTTAAGTATTTCGCTAATGAAGTAGTAGCACATGCTAACGTCAAGCTTGGGCGTTGGATAACGTCTCTTAATTTCTGAGAAATAATGACTGAATTTTCACACGAAACAAACAGTAATCCCATGTTATCTTCTAATTTCATTTCATGCATTTAAGGAAACTTTTGACCATAAGAAAAATATGTTACATACCATAAGATTCTAGGGTATTTATTTACCAAAAGTGAATTAATTAACAAGAAAAATTTGATATTTTATGTTATCTTCTAATTTCACTTCACGCACCATAAAGAAAACTAAATTCATGGTCTTCATACATAAATATGCATAATTGTAGCTCTTGATTGTCTAAGTCTTCTGCGTGTTCCAGAAAAATGTATGCACACTTTAAGTAATTATTACATAAACAATCATTAACATACATCAAAGTATCATAACTCAAATTAATTTGGAGAAATATAGAATTTTGGCAGTTATCAGAAATACTCGAATTGTTTATCGTTAGTGTCGAGGCACTGCTAATAAAACTGTGGGATTGCACTGCAAAACGGCATTAAGCATGCAACTTGCGTTTGGACACGCCGCAGCTGGTCATTAGCAGCTGGCATGATGCTTCATGTATTTCCACAAAAATACACTCATCGGTGTGAGGTACAGAGAATGTGGGGTAATAATGATACCTCTTCTTGCTAAACATCTAGCGCCTCACATCGCGAGAGTAATGCGAAGAGATTCCATCTTGTTGGAAGTACCATTCTTCATTATGGTTACCCTAATTACTTTTTCGTATACGAAGTACACAAAGAGAAAGTATTGTAATCGTCAAAAAATTCGAACTCGAGATTTTGACGAATCTCCACGTTTTAGACCTCCCTGAGTCCGAAAAACACAATTTTGGAATTATGTCTGTCTGTCTGTGAACACGATAACTCGAAAACTATTAGAGCTACGGAGATGAAATTTGGTATGTGGTCTTTATACATAATTTGTAGGTTTATATCAAATTTTGGACAAAATCCGTCAAAGGGAAATCTGTCTGTCTGTATGTCCGAAGTCATGTGAACACTATAACTCAAAAACTTGAATAGCTAGATGGATAAAATTTGGTACACAGTTTTATCGTCATGAATGTTGGTCCGTATAAAATTTTGGGTCAAATCCGTGGACGGGTTGACTGTCTGTCGGTCTGTATAATCGTATACTTGTATCTCATAAGCCCTTTGGCTTAGATAACTAAAACTTGGTATCACGTATGCTAATATTAATTATAGATCTGTGCCCAAATTTCGTTCAAATCGGTTAAAAAACAGGTGTTCAAATTGCATATTTAGTTCAAAATGCACATTGCCACTGTGTGTTGGCGAGCGTTTCGCTTATTTTACTAAAGTTAGTATGGTTGGCGTTTGACGGTGGCAGTCTACGCAGGAAATTGTAGTGAACCGCACTTCGGAAATTATGGCAACCCCTAAATCAAAGTTCGTTCTGACATACTCGAGATGGAAGGTATGGTGAATCTAGCGTGATATCAGCAGTAAGATTTCGTAGTCAAAAACGTTAAATAAAGTTCTAGTTCCTCAGCGCGCGTAAAAATTGAGAACATACGCAATTCTTTTTTGCAAAATATTAAGTTTCAGGAATTCATGAATTTGATATGTTTCATTGTAAATCACCATTCATAATTTTTTTCTCAAAATAACCAGGCCTTGGGTAAATACCCCAATAATATTTACCCACCCACTGGATGTTTACCCGCCCCACATTACTTTTCGTATGCGAGAAAGTTTCGGGGAGGCCACTCTCGCTGTTTTTTTAGTTGAAATCCAGACACACCGGAGGTGGGGATGAAGGATTTTGGAGAGGGTCGAAGTAAAGTAAAAAAATTCTAAGTGCAGCCTACTACCTTCTTTCATAACACTAGCACAGTGTTTGAAGAAGCGAAAATAATTTAAGATATCAGGAACGCAAAGAATATGCAATTTTTATTAATGTTTAGTAATTCAAAATTATAGAAATTATATACAGAATTAAAACAAAACTCCCAAAGCTTTTAATGTTCAGTTTGAACTGGGGCATTTTCTCATCAGAAAATTAAGTAAACAGTGCAAACAATAAATTTTCTGTCATTGGCAGAATGACGTCAGATTTCCTCAATTCCAACCAAATTTCTCTCTCGCTGTATTCACTGGAGTAAATCCGGACATTTTGAAGATTCAGACAGTAGCCCGGACGTATGGTAACCCTATTCAAACATCTAATGAATGCATGTCTTAAGGCATTCCTGTTGTAAGTTCAGATAAACATCTCTAGTTAAGATATTTTCGAAGAAGAAAGGCATAAGTAATTCATACGCTGACAAACTACCCTGCGTAGTTAACAGCTGATAAGTTCATATTTTGTATCATTGTCGAATGGGTACAATAAATTTGCCGAGTAGCTATAATTGCGACGATTTTTGAAGCCATTATTTATGAAAAAGTGTTGTTTGATGTAAAAAATTGCAATTTAAAAATGAAAAAAATATTGCAATAATTAATTAGAATCATGGAACTTTTGACAGCTGACAAGATTCTACATCTGTGTTTATTAACTTGAACAATGAAAACTTAATGTATGTTTTTAATCGTTTATGTAATAGTTATTCAAAGCGTATATAATTTTTTTGAACTCATTGTATACTCTGCTTTGTAGAGATCGCTTTCCGTCAAATTTTGTAGAAGGATTTCTTTTGAAGAATTCAAAAGCATTGAAACATATGCTAGTGAGGTGCAGAAGTTTGCTATCTAGCGTTGCTAGAAGGGTGCTATGGGGCTGCAGCACCCCTCCAGAGTTAAATCAGAATACTTGATTTTTAAAATCGCTGCACCTGTATGTTCTTTTCCCTCGAGGCCTCCGAGGCCCGGTGCCTGCAAGAATTTATTACAGAAAATTATCCTCTGAACGAAAAAACTCCAGATTCACAGTAACTGCATTCAAGGTCATTTCCTTTCTGACTACAGGTATTTCAAGAATTTCCCCTCGTTTGTTATCTCAGAAAACAGAAGGTCGGGCCTCCGGAGCCCGATGCACGCTCGCGTTTCTGTGTAGGATTACTAAATAGAACAGGAGATCGCGACAATTTATCGCTATTCGGACTACAAATATGAGATGTAAAGTTAAAATAAGCTTTTGGCTGAAAATCAACTAATTAAGAATCTGTTAACGAAGAAAATAAAGAAATTGTCAGTGTTGAATTAGTTAGATATCATATGTCGAATTCTGAAAAGGAATTAGACAATGAATGGAATATTTTCGAGTCCACCGATTATTTAGAAAAAAGCTGGAGTTAAAAAATGGTGTATTAAACGGTAAGATAGGTGGAATTAACAAAAAGGTGAAAAATGGAACCTCGCAAAAATATGAGAAATTTTTACACACAACATCTGTTTAGTAGTGTGCGTGTATATTTGCTTGATATTTGTAAACATTGCCAAGGGCGAAATTGTCCGCCCCTAGCAACCCTTCCGAGTTCAATCTACAACCCCCGGGGGGTAAAATCCCCGGTTGGACGCTTGTATCTCCGTGTGTTGTTGTTGTGTAATCCTTCTTGTGTGTGTGAGCTCTCGCTAGCTCAAATAAAGACATTTAACTTTAATACAGTCCGTTCTTTGTGTGAATCATGAGTTATCCATTTAACGCCCAAACAACATCGTTATACAACTACCCGAAAACTTTGGTGAAGTAAAAGTTGTAAAATCGATTCAAAAGTCTTGGAAATAGTTATCGATGAGACAGATGACTTATTAATACGTTTATCCAGGAGAATTCAGGTAATTTTGGACGGGAAAGTCAGTATTTTCATAAACACCTTGGGAATACAAGCCTTCATCAGTTTTCTTCAATTTAATTCACTCCCTAAAGAGATTTATCTGAAATTTATTTTATTAATATTTCACATTCTGTGCAATAGTCCAACAAATGTTTCCAATTAAAGTAAATGTAATGTTCTGAGCGTTTTGTTGAAAAACAGGCCCGATGCGCGTCTTCGAGTAAGTGTAAGGAACGCGAGTCCTCTCGGGTTAATCTCCTCCTAATCTATGATAATAGAGAATTTATGATAATAGATTAAGAAAACACTTATGTTCACTCCAGTAAAATTTCGGAGGTCAAGACGATTATGACCTCAGCCCCTCCCTAACCAAAATCCTGGATTCGCCACTGCTGTGATGTGTTTCAAATACAGTCGGACCTCTATTTAGCGAACCTCTGTTTTGCGAATTTCTCTCTTTTGCGAACTTTTCCTTGGAACCAAGAACATTTTGCGAATTTCTTCGCAAAATAACCTCCAAATAGGGAAGTGCATTCTCTGTTTAACGAACTTTTTCTTGTGATCCAATATTTTTTTTTCTCCATATTTCTCAAAATATTTCTAAATATTTCAAACTTGTTCTTTCTTTTAATACATTTTATGGTGATCAATGACCTTGAAGCTGGAAAATGTCAAAGCGAAAGTGTTTGAGCATCAAAGAAAAAAAATTAATTCTTCATGAGGTGGATAAACGCGTGAAAAAAAAGGATATTGCCTTAAAATTTGGTATTCCTCCAAACAGCTTATCAACCATATAAAAAAATCGTGATAAGATACAAAATTATGATTCGTCGAATTCTTGTTCAAAACGTTTGAAAGCATGTGTCTATGAAGATGTGTATGAGGCAGTTTTGTAGTGGGCAGTGTGAAAAATAAAAACAATACAGCAATGAGTTGCGATGAGGACGAAGATGATGAAGATCATAATGCAGAAATCAACAAACCTTCGTATGATGAAATGCTTCAATTCTTTAATTTTAATATAAAATTATTTTTTAATTGAAAATACAGTGTATTCCCGGACAATGTTTGTTTTATTCTTGTTTTCCTTGCAGATTTCTTTTTGATGGGTAAAATATATAAAACAAATAGATATTAATTTACAAAATAAAGGTGTGATTAATTACTTTTTAAATAATATTTAGTGTTTATGAATTTAAAATCTGTTTAGTGTAGTTTAAACTATTTTAAAAGGGGAATCTCTATTTAACGAATTTTCCATATAACGAACTTTTTTTCGGGATTTAGCGACTTCGTTAAATGGAGGTCCGACTGTATTTCATTTCATTGGTTAGGGAAACGGTGAAAACCTAGAAATGGCATAGCTATGATTTTCTTCTCTTCTTATATTCCAGGCTTTCAGATTAGCTGGACTCTAGTATACTCTAACTTTTACATAATTGGTGATCTTTTTAGAGGAGCCTTAAATATTTCAGATGATATTTTGAACAATAAATTTGAAAGAATCTTTGCTTCTCTTTATTACAGAAACAACAGCAATGAATCCTCAGTTTCGAGTTCACATAGCTAAAAATGGTGCCAAAAAGTGTCATGTGGTCGTTTCCATTTTGCAGTACTACTCCTTAGGACCCCAAAATGCAGAACAAACCAAAAGATCTCCATTACTTCCCTTGGGATTCACTGTCTACGAGGTAAGAAGTTTTTTTCACCTTTCAATAAATATTGCGATCAGAAATTTTTTGGAGATCTGTATACTCATTTCTGTAGTCAGCCGCAACTCAAATCGATAGTACAGGAAAGATATCTTAATTTTAAGAACATTTTACGACAAAACTTGTTTCTTCCGCCCATACAATTAAACAAGTCCCTTTAAAATATTGATTTTTAAAGGAAATATAACTATTGTGTAATTCAGCATGTAAACGGCATAATATCTAACCTTAAATAGCTCTATGCATATTTCTTTTAGAAGCGTAGTACTTCCTCAATTTGAACATTAAGACGTCGAAATGATAATGACCGATAAAACTCTCCAATGAAAAAAGTTATTTTAATATATACTACATAACTAGCAGTATGCGTAAGGCGTTGCCCATAGCATAATTAATTCAGCAAAATAAAAAAAGCCCAAAGTTTTGAAAACGAAATGAAAACATATATATATCATTGATTTCGCCCTCGATTTTTAATGAAAGTACACGCAGGAATTTGAGCGAGATGAATAACGTGTTCTTTTAACTAAAGATATCAGCATATATGCGCGACTATCAAAAAGTATAAAACAAATAAATCAAATGATTCTTGGATCAGTAAAATGAAGTATATAAGTTTAGTTGACGCAATAAAATGATCGAGAGTATGACGTGACTTTCGCTTGACACCTCCAGCCAATCAGATAGTAGAAATGCATTCTGGGAACTGAGAGTAACATGGGTTCTGTCGAAAGCTTCGTCAATTCGGATATGCGAGAGAAAATGTTTTGAACTGATCAATAAAAAAATTCATAGGAAATCGGGGAAAAGAGATATTTTAACCATTCTTGTTTTAAAACAAGGATAAACATTCCGGTTTATACCTACAAAAAATTGAAACTGATAGCGTTATTAGAACGTCGGATGCAAGAAAATAAGAAATAAAAGTTAAAAATATAAAGGAAAAGTGACTATTATTTAAAAATTTCTTAAAATGCAGTAAATTATGTTGCAAATTCAAAATAAACTTCATTAGAGCGAAAATTGTTTGTTTTATCCGATGGTGCATCAATTGTTTTTCAACGATCATTAGAAAAGATACTACAGCCGTAAACGTGCCAAAAATGACCCAAAACAACACAAAACATTAAATAATAAAGTTTCTAGATTAAATTTTAAAATTCTGTCTTCGAAGTGCATTGAGTCACCATTACGACTAACTTTGCGCAAAATGTCATGGTTGTAAATGCGATGGATTCATCTGGACATCGCACACAAGCAAACAATGCCTTTTATAAGTATAGAAGGATTAAAACCATTTTAATATATGCAAATGGTTCTGCACAGATATTTTTCTTGGAGCAAATGCATTATTAAAATCTATGAGTTATAACTAAGCGTTGAGGCATTTGTTTTGAGCCTGAGCGAATGCATGGGAACCAGCGAAACAAAAACAGGAATTATGGGAAGAGATTTATGGCCGAAATCGGAATATTGTTTTTACTTTCTTTCTTCTTTGGAAGCTCAGCTGGGCGTGAAATCACGTCAACTTCGTAAATAGAAACGGGCAGCGAAATATCTGGTTCCTTTTGTGGTCGGAAGGTTAACCTTGTTTTAACTAGTCTTTCGAGATCTCTGGTCCGATTGGAAATCTTATTTATTTTTCGCCGAAACATTTCATTAATTTCTCTTGAGAAAGTTTTCAAGAAAAGGTGAGGCTCTTTTCTTATTCCCAAGGGCAAGCCATACTATCGGTGTGTCAGATATTTTTGGGTCTTAAATCTAAAATAAGTTAAAAGTAAAGAATTTAGGATTTAGATAGTAGATGAAGTTTCTCAACTCTTTATTGGTTTCTGAGAATTGTAACAATCTTGAAGTGTTTTATGCTTAACTCTATCGATGCGGGACCGTCCCATATGTCCCTTCAAGCAAAAGACGATAGCCGTCCGAATGTCACTCTGAAATTTCCACCCCCTTTCGTTAAATGTGATTGATTTCACACCCGCGGCGCGTGCTTTCTTCGTTAGAGTGACTCGCTCAGCTATGTTTGGGGAAGAGGGGAGTTTTCTTATAATTCGGACAATGCCAGCTGCCATTGTGGTTTTTTTGAGGGGGAAATGAATTTCCCTTATCTTTGATAGAGGAATTCGGATGTTGAGGAACCGTATTTTGAGGAACCTTTGTTTGAATGGCCTTAGGAATCAGAGGGTTAAATGCAAATAGTGAGAAGTGTGCATCGTAAAAAAAGTAAAACTTCGTAATATTCTAGAACTTCTCAAGCAATTGAGCTACACACTGGTTTTGACCTTTGGAGTTTATTTATTCAAAGAAAGCACACTACAGAGATTACTCCATTTACAGAGTGTATGAACAAAAACATACAAACAACACAAGCCACAAAGTGAATTAAAACACAAAGAAAAAGAAGTAAAGGCAGAGAATACAACAGTTCAAAGCTCAGAACAACATTAATTTTTTTAAAACGAAAAAAAATGTAAACACATAAATGTTTTAAAACGAAAACGCGCAATTTCAAAATCACTAAAAACACACTGAGGTTCCAAAAGTCCATGTTGCATACCGTCACATTAAAATTATAAAAAAAAAATCACACATTTTTTTAAAATTTAGAACATTAAATCAAAACACCATTAAAAAAACAAGGGTCAAAAAGTCAATCACACACAAGCACAAGATCAACACAAAAATAAGAAAACGCATAAAACTCTTAATATGTATAGTCAAACGTAAAAAAGAGAAAAAGAAATCAGGTCATGTATTTAAAAGTTGAAAACAATTCGATTTAAAAACAGTAGGAGACATATAATAAATTTATAGTTCATCAGAGATCCTGTTAAAAGTCTTATAAAATTTATATAACGAGAACCTGTTAATATAATTAAATTTTGAATATATGACTTTGCTACAGAATATTGTGTGTGTACGAGAGCAGAAATGTGGCTATAAAGGGATTAATTGAGCCATTAAATGTAGAAATGGTGTCATTCTTTATTTTATATCTAAATCAGACTGCGACAAGAAATCAATAAATGTAATGCGTAATTTAATGTATTAGCGTAAAATGCACTGCAATAATTGGAAGAACTGATAGTAATGAGCTGTGTAGAAGATTTTAAAAAATATTAATTACAGGTATTGTTCTCTACTTTTTTAAAAGAATATCTGAAATTTGAAATATCTGACTGCCACCATTTCTGTTGTCTGTTTCAAAAGATAACATTATATTTTTGATGTGTGTCGGGTTTTGATGTGTGTCTGTATGTGCAGGGTAAAAAAGTCATGTCCTTAACTTTCCTATTCATTGGTTATTTTACCAATTAATTTTACCAATTAGTTTAGTCATTTAGTTAGAAAGATCAGTCTCTCCTAAACTGATTTTTCTTCATTATATAGCAAATATTCCAGCTTAAATTTAAAACTCATTTAGTTTTAGCTGGATAATCAATAATTTGGTTCCATCATATGACTATTGAGTTACTACTGCATTTAATTCTAAAAAATTAGAATTCAATAATAAATTTCTAAAAGAGATTATATTATGATTTTTTTCACATGTCTTAGCCATATGAAATATAAAAGTACTCTAATGAATAGTATATTCATGAAGAAACCCGGAATAATTCCAAGAATTCAGATTTCTTATGACTACATAATAAGTTTATTTTTGAATTAACTATTCATTACTATTTATTCTTATATTGGTTTGATTTTGTTTAAACAGTATTACCTTGCTTTATCGTGATAAATATATCGATGACTTCATTAAAATCAATTTATTCAGATTTTTCGTTTTTGGAGGTCTTGATGAAAGTCAAGGTCACTAGGACTACTTTGTAAAAATGGCATACATGGCAACCCCGGTTAAGCGAAGTAAAGGGGGGGGGAGCCATTTCGGATAAAGAGTTTTTCGGTTAAGCTATGAATATATGTTACTATTTTCTATCCAGTTTCAGTATATAATTCTGGAATGTTTTGAGTGTACACCGAATTCAAAACTCTCTTTGTAGGCTACACTTATGTTCTTTATTAAATTTAACCCTTCGTCGTGCGCAACATCAGCACCGGCATATTCAGACACAATGCTCCAGGCAATCGTAATTAATATTATTAATACCCGTTAATTTAATTTTAGCATTCTAAAATTAATCATTGATCTTCTTGGGAAAGCTTAAAAGAAAAAAAGTGGGGATATCGTTGCAAAAAAATTTCGTATTCTTGACTATTCCAGTACAGTACGTGTTTTTACTTTCTCGTATACGAAGTATACAAAGAGAAAGTATTGTAATCGTCAAAAAATTCGAAATCGGGATTTTGACGAATCTCCACGTTTTAGACCTCCCCGAGTCCGAAAAAAACACAATTTTGGAATTATGTCTGTCTGTCTGTGAACACGATAACTCGAACACTATTAGAGCTACGGGGATGAAATTTGGTATGTGGTCTTAAAACATAATTTATAGGTTTCTATAAAAATTTTGGACAAAATCCGTCAACGGGAAGTCTGTCTGTCTGTATGCCCGAAGTCATGTGAACACTATAACTCAAAAACTTGAATAGCTAGATGGATAAAATTTGGTACACAGTTTTATCGTCATGAATGTAGGTCTGTATAAAAGTTTGGGCCAAATCCGTCAAAGGGTTGACTGTCTGTCGGTCTGTATAATTTACTATTGAAACCAATCCGTTATCTCCACGCGCATGCGTACTGGAAGCAATCTTCTGTGCACGCGAAAGGAGCGAATTACGTCAGTTTGTCCTTGAGACGGCAAGAGTGAAACCTAGCAGTGTGCGATAGATGCGTTTTAATCGGTACGCATCGCTTTGAATTCTTTACCTAGATATTTTTCAGTCACTATAATGAAAAACCTTCTGATAGTCATTGGATTCTGGATAAAAGTCGGTTCGAATTTTTTTATCCACGCAGGGGAAGGAGAAACGGCACCTTTTGGGGGAAGTATACGAGAAAGTTTAGGGGAGAACACTCCAGCTGGTTTGGATTTGCGATTTCAGAGGCATTTCGGATAACCCGGGTTTCGGTTAACCCGAGTTCGGTTAACCGAGGTTTTACTGTAATTTTTTCTAGTTTTCAAAGTGCTAATAGATAAAAGCACACCACTGACTGAATAAATGCCATTTAATTAAATAAGTATTAAAAAATAAATCGGTAAAGATAGTCCAAAATTTTATCGTAAATGGTGAGTTTCAATAGCATTTTGCTTATTACATAAAATTACTGTAATTATTAGGGAAACAAATTTTAAAATGAAAATAGCAGCGTTTCAATTTTTGGGCTATAAAAATCGACAAATAAACGTAAGAGTATTTTATGTTCGACCCCAAGATGGCCGCTCGGTATATTGCTCAATACATGCTGACATCGTCTTAAGCTGGACATTCACCACAACACTGTTCTATTCCATTTGGAGCAACGACCAGAGTGTTTTACACCCATTCAAATCTATAGATTTAGGCGGGAAATTCACGAGCGCACTATCGGCTGTTTCGATCTCCCCTAATCCCCCCCAGGCTGACTCCCACTCACTCTCCCCTCCCCCACACGGGGGATTTTCGCTTTTTTGAGAGAGAACACTCCCCTTCCCGCCCAGATTTCTCCAGTCTGACTCCCACGCACATTTTCCCTCCCCAACGCTCCCCCTCCACGCGAATGATTTATCGCTCGCCTCGAAGGATCATATTTCAATTTTATGGCCGAACGGGATGAATGGAAATCCAACAACGTTGAAATTCCAAAATCTCCCTCAATCTACGCCAATTATCATCGGGATTTCACATAGACAAATGGGTTTGGCATCCTGTGTTCCAGAAAAGTGGATTGGAACACTGGTGCATGTCCCGTTTTAGTGTTGACCAAGCACAGAAATCTATTATAGTAATTTTTCATACGATATCATAAACGGCTCGTGTTTGTTGGCCGTAGGGGTGCTGTAACTTATTCTGCATCATTGCTTAATGATGAATTTCGGCATGACTTAAATTTTGCCTTGTTTAATTAATTTTGAATAATTTAAATGTCGGTTATTAAAAAAATAATAATTTGATTTCTGGCTTTATGTTGGTAAATTTTAACAAAAAAATTTTAGCTAAGCTAATTACATTTTCTGCAGTCTTTAATCTCATTAGTAAAATTTACTCAACTGCGATTGAAGAATAAAAATCATGAAAGTATAAGGTTAAAATAAATACATATGTTGGGATGTTGCTTTCATATTTATTTATCAAAAAAAGTTTATAAAACAATATTTTAAATTAATTTTTATTCATTAATTATCCTTCATTTTTTATTACTTTTCAAATTTTAGGCTTGATAAACTGTTTGCAGCAGTGAGAAAACATTTAAAACCATTCTTCTAAAATATCCGGAACTGTATTTTCGACAGCGCCTTTTTCCCTTTATAAACCGTGAGGTAGAAACGAATGAGTTTTGTTACTGCGCATGCGTGGCAACAAGAAATCTGTATTGAATTAAATGGCAGTTCCTTGATAAGTTTTTTCCCTTTATGAAGAGAATTATACTGCTTCGCTTGAAGATCGAAAGCTCTAAGGGGAATTACGTTAGACTGTTAATGGATTTAAATACTAAGTGAAAAATTAAATAAATTTATTTTAATTAAATATATTTGTAAACTGAAAAGGTTGAGGGTGAGGGGGTTTCAGTTCCACAGTCCATGCACGAGCCTCCCCTGTACAATACGTAACTGGCAGGGGTGTAGTGGAGCCGGAACGCCGTTCAGGCACTGGATTTTTTTCACGAGAAATAAATAAGAAAAAAATTCTTAAAACGTCGTTAAAACAGCGCTATTTTTGTCACCCAGGTTAAAACGTTCCGGCACTGCTTTTAGACAGGAGTGGTTCTAAAGTCCGCAGGACAGTGGTTCATATGTGTGCCCGACGGGGGGGCAGGGTTTCCCCTAGAGGGGGCACGACTTGCTGTACAAGGGGAGGATGTACTCATTTCGACAGTACATATACTAAAATTGAGACGGTACAAGGGTAGGGGCGTAATGATGACCCTCTCAAATTTTCGCCAGATCTTTATTATCTACTAGTTCAGAGGTTCCCAACCTGTGGTACGCGTACCCCTAGTGGTACGTATACAGTTGGGATACGCGGACTCAAAATCGGTAATGGTGGACAAGAAATAATAAGTGATTAACATAAGGGTGAACTAATTGTATTGTAAAATGGAATAAAATGTAAAATCAAAAATAAGAAATTCTTTTGACTCTTAAGCTTACCTAAGCCCTTAACATTATTGATAAAAGTTTCTTTGCATAGGCGAATGGTTGGGGAGGGGAGATACAATAATAGGGGGTATGCGAAAATAAAAATAATAAAGTGGTATACGAGAAAAAAAGGTGGGAATCCCCTGTACTAATTGAATAGTCCGTTGCGCGATCGGGGTACAAAAATTTGCTCCGACGGGGGGGGGGGGCCCCAGCATCCCCGACAAAGGGACATGGACTCCCGGACACCCCACTGACGTCACTCCTGCTTTAAGAATGTCCCGGCACTGTTTATTTTGTGACTACACCACAGATAACTGGAGTATTTATACCACGCTTAACAGGTCCATTGTTTTCGCAGGTTCCTCCCAATGTGTCACGTATCAACACGAATTTCGTTCTCACGCATCAAGCTCTCGATGTCGTCCTCCACTCCCCGATCAGGGAAGCCGTCATCTTCTTCACGCTGCCTCCCGGCGACTTCGTCATCATGCCCTTCACCGTCCAGCCAAACCTCGAGACCAAGTTTCTGCTCAGAATATTCACGGACGAAGTCAGCAACATTTGGTACATCTTTCTTTGCAATAATAATACTGTTATGAGTTCTCAAATTTGTTCCTGGAACTTTGTTTGTTTACTATAATCTAAGTTCTGCTAGTTTTTTTGTGTTTTTAACTTCAGTATATTTGATTTTCAAAATTCACATTCAGATGCACTGAAAAGTCTGGTTATCCTGAAAAGTTTTCCTGAAAAAAAAATCCTGTTACGCAGTAGAACTCTGGCAATCAGAGCAGGAATCCGAAATTTCGGATAATTCGAACTTCTTTTCTTAATTTTCTGAAACTTTTTGCTGAATAATGAAGGGAAAATGACAATTACGAATCAGAAAAGCTGATGTTTATTCTTAACTTAAAAGAAGTATTCGAATTGATCTAACAAACTCAGTTCTTTTTACCCTCAGCTGTTTGCCACTGTACCATGCGAAACGCCGCTAGATCTTTCCGTACTCTTTCACAGAGCACCCAGAGTCAATACTCTACTGCGTTCGGTATATCAAGAATACTTTCCTGAATGTCCCGGATAATGCCCCGGAATCCGAACAAAGTTCAGCCCTAATATGTTCGGATTCCCGGGATTTCTAGTGTACTTAGAAATGAAATCCATCTTCCGAACATATTTTCATTTACCTGAGTTGTTTGTTCGGAACAAATGGTTTCGTGTCGCCATCTATTGGAACTTTTTAAGTTCTATTCATAAATCAAGTTTTCATGTTTCTTTTTAGTACAATCCTCATTAATATCCTTAATTTTTCAAGAAACAGTTTCAGAATACATTTCGAATATTTAGGTACAATTGCCTATCGTTTAAAATGTATTTCTATTTTTTTCTTGTTATTTATTTAATGTTATTTCAATGAGAAACCATTTTGAGATAATTTCTTGTACATTAAACTAATGATTCTTTTTCTAGAAAATTCTAGAATAATGTATTTTGAAAGATCTCATACCCATTGAATGGTCGTTTGTTGAAATCTTCAAAACTGAGAATCATTTCCAAATTATAATTATTTTCCACTTTTCCTTGTACTACTTCAAAAATTGATAGCTTTCTTGAAATCTTCACTTTTTATGCATTTGTTGAGATTTCGGGAAATTTGTATTATTATTTCAATTTTTTTAATGTGCTTGTAAAACCGATTCCATATCATTACAAGAAATTTTCTTTGTCAAAAAGGCTAAGATTATGATCCACTGTTAACTCGCAAGCTTTACAACCTATTCCCCACACATGCTCGGAATTATAGATATGATAAACATATATTAAATATGAATTTTCCATGGTTTATTCTTATGAATCTTATTCCTGAAATTAATTATTTTTCATTCATTTCTGTGTAGGGAAGTTAATGACGAAAATGTCATATGTCGAGAGCTTACGTTCACGTACAACGCAGATGTAATGACCCTCCAGGTAAGTTCCGCCAATGAGTTTTTCCGTTTTCGTTGAAAGATTCTGTCTGAATGGTTTTCATAATAAGTTCTTACATATATTTTCATTTCAGAATGACTTCCCTATACTGAATAAAATGATGCATAAGGTAAATTGAGTTTTGTGCCACATAGTTTATTTTATATATATATATGTAATGATCTCACTTAATTTTATTTGAAATTCTAATATTATATATTTAAAGTCTTAATGCATTCCAAAATCACTTTTCTTAAACTCCAGTTTCGTTTTATTTGCCGCGCTGGAGGTATATTAAATCTCTCGTTTTGGCATATTTATTACTAAAAGAATATTCTAATTGCTTCCACGCGCCGACATAAATCGCGAATTCTTTTCCAGACTTTTCCCTAAAACATTTACGTAATTAACTAAAAATAGCTATTATTCCCTTCACTTTGATCACGTGTCTATATGTTAAATCCCTACCTGAGGAACTGCAGGTATCTTCTGTTCTCTTTTGGCATGAAAACTTGAACTGAGATTGTACGTGCATTCCGTCACTCTCCCATAATAAAGGAAAATTAGTTAATAACTCGGCCTGTTTTTTATTTAACGACTACAACAAAGAAAAAAAAAAATATATATATATATATATATATATATATATATATATATATTCGTATTGAAATTGTGGATATGTTCAATTCATATCCAAATTCATCCTTTATAGATTATATTCAAGCTGCTATCGTGGATAAAAATCACATTTTTTTAACAAATACACTAAAGTGAAATGCTTATTTTCATTTCATTGTTGTGTTAACAGGTTCGTGGACAAAACGGCATATGCCGCTCTACTTGCTGGGACAAAGCGGGATATTCCGTCCAAGTTCGCGGCAAGCTAAAACGCAAAGCGGCATGCGCCGCACATTTTTATACATGAAATGCTATTCAAGCAACTTAGGTGTCCTAGGAAATAACATAAAAGCAAATAACATAAAAGCAAGTAACGCAAATAATATAACATAAGCCAGGTGTTCGCGAAAGTGTTTTCATCGAAATAGTTTAGTTAATGTGAATAGTTGCGGTAATGTACATGACCTTTTTTATGCATGAAACTGTTTAAAAATTAACTGTATTTATTTTCTGTATTTGGGGAAAATAGGAAGTTAAAGCCAATAATAAAATATGTACAACTATAATGTAATAAGTTGCTAATTTCTATGTAAGTGTACAGTGCAGATACTAGATTTTTTAATACATACTGTTAGACCAAACCAAAATTTCACCGAAATCTCTGCTATGATTAATCAATGTTTAAACCTTTAAAAATGTTTTCAAGAGATAACACCGTTGCTACAAAATTGCAAATATTCATTTATTTACAGACGCATTATCAAAGAGTTTTTACATCGCAACTGAAATTTGAATGGAAAATGCCAGGTGCACAGTTTTAAACAAAAAATATAAATACAGCGGTGCGCGCTTTACCTGTGCTGTCAGTTGTGAGAACCCAACACATACTAAAGGCATTTCAAGAAATAAATAGTTAGATAAATTAAAATGAAATTCCGTAAAATAAATCTTCGATTTGTGAATCAATTTCCTATACAATACTACTTTCACTTTTATTTGTTTACTCTTCTACAACTGCAAAAACATATTCTTTCCGAAGAGAAAATATTTTCTTGGATGCGTCATCAAAGCTTTTTTTTTTTACTATTTTCATTAGTGTATAATTCTAATACAAAATCATTTTTAAATTTCATTTTCACTTCTAATTCATTCCGATTTCTTTTATTCTTTCATTTTTAATGTAGACGAAAAAATTTTAGCAATTAATTGTTATTTTTATTATTTACTTTATATAAAAAAAAGTCTAATGTAAAAATCTCGGGTCAAGTAATTGAAAGCTTTTATTGAATTTTTGTAAAAACAATATTAATCTTCTCTCTCTTTTTTAATTTGTGAAGTATACTTTACTGCCAGGAGAATTCAGGATAATTAGTGATCAACTGCTTCGAATTTTAAGCTTTTTGTGACTTAAGTAATCGATATTTCCTAATTTTTAAGCTTACGCCTAGTATCAAATTGTACTGAACTTAGAATAAGTTAAATATGATAAGCCTTTTACAGTCAGAAAAGGTCTTGCAATTTAATTTTTGTAAAAACGACATTAATCTTCACACTCTTTTTTTTTAACTTGAGAAGCATCCTTTGACGCCATAAGAAATCAGGATGATTAAACATTCACTGATGCAAATGTTAAGCTTTCTGTGGCTTAAGTAATCGATATTTCCTAATTTTTAAGCTTAAGCCAAGTATCTAATTATACTAAACATAGGAAAAGCTCAGTGCGATTTCAAATTCAGCATATGTTTTGTTTAAAATATTCAAATATAATAAGTAATTTACTGTAAGGATATTTCCAAAAAGCTATTGTAAGAAAAGATCTTGCTAATCATTTCGACTTATTTATGCTTTAATTTTTTCTATCTCAATCTTTTCTTTGCAGATACCCACAGAAATCGATGCTCTCATGCTCCAAAAAATTCTGCGTACGAGTTGGCGGTGTAAGTTGTTTATCATTCACTTTCAAAATAATTGCAATTCGCTTACTTCCTTTATTATTATTATTATTATCATTGTTTGGAAATATCTAATTTCTGTTCGTCAGCTTGTGATACTAAAACATGATGATTATCAAAAATTCCAAAAGTAATCTTGAAGAAAATTTTTTTTTAAGTGAAAAGGTTTTTTTTTGGTTGTATTTTTTGTAATGAAATTGTAAAGGAAGTTAGTGAGCGTTTTCGTGGACGCACAAAATAATACTTAGATTTGGTATGAAGCTACCTTCCTGTTATCTTCATTATGTTTGATAAGTTACTTCTTTTTAAAATGTATTTCTCCTATAATTGCTTAAAATGATTAACCCTCTGATTCCTAAGGCCATTAAAATAAAAGGAACTCAAAATACGAGAACGTCCGAGCTCCTCTATCAAAGATAAGGGTAATTCACTTTCCCCTTCAAAAACCATGATGACAGCTGGCATTGTCCGAATTGTAAGAAAACTCCCCTCTTCCCCAAACACATCAGAGCGAGTCACTCTAAAGAAGAAAGTACGCGCCGCGGGTTTGAAATCAATCACACTTAACGAAAGGGGGGGGTCGAAATTTCAGAATGACATTCAGACATTTCGGGCGGCTATCGTCTTTTGCTTGAAGAGACGTATGGGACGGTGCTGTATTATTTGAGTTAATGTTCTTAAAATAAAATCATTTTGCAGATATTAAGGGAGGAAAACACATTATATTTCTACTAAATCTGAAAATAATTAAACTGTTTTATTGAATATTTTAAGTATAAATTCTTTCTGACGAATATCAGTGTGTGTTTGCGTGCGTGTGCACCAGTGAAAGAGAGAGGATTACAAAGCAATAATTGCTGTCTTCTAATGAATCATTCTTTTGAAAAAAGATTTAAATAAATAAATCCCTAACAAATAATGAATATTAGCAATGTTTCTATTACTTAATGCCTAAATGAATTTCTTTATTACAATTCGCAAATTTATGTCAAAGTCATTTGCATAAAATGTCCTTGAACAACAACATGTTCCTTAATGGCTGTCCCATGCAAATGACTGCTTTGTTACCCTAATATTTTGAAACCTATGGTTTTTCCAGAACGTACGTTATGAAATTTTAATTTCATATACTCTGTGTATTTAACTCCACATTTGTTCTTTCAGCTTTGAATCTTTTATGCGAGAAACCTAGCCTTGAACTTTGTCGAAATCTCATTATGCTCAGAGACGTATCCTTTTGTTCAGTGCCTTTTTTTCATCTACGAGTAATTAAATACTTGTGAATAATATGAAAAGTTGACAGAATGATTAATTAACTCTATTTAGAGTTTTAATTAATTTCTTGAAGTCTAGAAAAAATTCTTTATTTAATTGTTTCGTTTTCTGAAAAGGATAACCGGCAATGAAACTTATATAGCCAAAGCATTAATTACCTTCTTAAAAATTTGCGTTTTAACGTATTGTTTAATTTTTTTATCCTATGATTTTAGCTTATGAATATCATTTTGATCTCATTTATTTTAGCTTTAATATAATTTTCATTTTCTCCATTTATTTTGAGTTGTGACTCTATTCGGTTTTTTGACTTATGTATTACACAATACCTATTATATAAGCTTAAAAAATACCTTTTGTAATCCTTTTGATAAAACGTATCCTTTTGATAATGTGAATTATATATTTTTATACATGTTTGACACAATAAAAAAAGATATTCCAAAAAATGAATTTTTAGTTTTCTTTCATGAAATGAAACTTTGATGAATCATTCGAAATAATAAAAGTATCTACCGAATTACAAAAATTCGAAAAGTTTTCGATGCTCATTAAAATAACAATAAAAAACCATCGTTTCATTCACAGCGTTAAAAAGGATTCGGTCAAAACATCTGTTCTATGGTTGATTCTCCTTTCTTTCCTTATAAAACGTTAAAAAAATCTAGAACGAAATGCGAAGTTAAATTAAGGAATGCAATAATATCGTGAAAAGAGAAATGATACAACATAAATACGGTTTCTAAAATAATCGCAGTTTATAAGGATAGCTTTTTTGTATAAAAAAAACCTTGTTGCTGCTATAAAAGCTTAGATTCGTACTGTAATTTATTTCAATTTCTAAGAATATTTTCAGAAACTTAACTCATACCTTTAGCCTATGATTACCGGTAAAATTAGTAGAAACGAACTGCCTGGATTGATCTATACACTTCAATATTGGCGGGTATGTAGTACAGAGTTTATTTTCATTTTATTTTGTGTAAGAACTTGATTAATAATTTAAATTATTCAATATTTTAATGTTATTTTGTACATTTTATAGCACTTTAAACCCTTTTATATTATTTACTGAACAACTTTTTTAAATGAACCTTCAACAGTAATAATGCAAAGTCAGCAACATATTTTCTTGAGATTTTATATTTTGTTGTCATGTTTAGTAGATTCTAGGAATTCTTGTTATTTGGATTTTTTGTTAGAAAATCCACAGAGAGGAAGAATCAGAGGTCTCACTCCCATAGACAATAATAGAAACTTTTTTAACATTTCACTTCACATAGACACTACGCCATCTGTGGCCAACAAAGGAATTAAACAGAATACGTCAGCGTGGGAGAAAAAACTAAACTTCGTTATTTTATTTATAGAAGTGAAACTAAATGTTACAAATTTTTGATTAACTTAAATCTACTTTGATATAAGTTAGGGAACATGTATTAAACTTACCTGTTATTATGACGATCGACATAGAACACAACAAACATGGCGGCGACCTTTGTGTTCCGTTCGAAACGGCGGTTATCGAAGTGGCTAGTTCTCTTCGTTGGCGAGTGGGGGCGCTGATCAAATTGCGGAATGAGACCTTTGATTCTCCTTTCTCTGTGAGAAAATCTAAGCTTGCAGTTTGAGTCGCGTGTTTTACCCTTCTGAGTATTTTTTACTTTCAACAATGATGTTATTTAAGTTTTAAATTTGAGTTAGATATAAAATGAATAATTAATAAATATCTTTTTATGATACAGAATATTGTGGCATTTTCTTAAATGTGGAACTTTGTATGTATATGAATGTGTTATTTTTTATTCCTTGGCAGACGGCATTTGCGAAACAGGATTCAAATAATCGCGGGAAAACGAGTAGCTTCAATTTTAGAAATCTTCTTTGGGACGCAGGTAAAATACAACTCATCTTTTTAACAAAAATTTTATTTCCCAAGATTTTTGCCTAAAATCTAAATCTTTTTTTTTTTTTTACAAAGAAAGTAAGATTCCTTTTTTTTTAAAAAAAAAACCTGTGTATTTTATGAGAGTATTGCCAGGTAGAAATAATAAAGAAACAAGCTTCTGTTAAATCATTTTATTTTAGAAAGAAACGATGTTTATCAAAAGCAACGAAGAAGGAAGAAAACAGAAAGAATTAATAAATTTAAGAATAATGCAAAATGTGTCCATCAAAAGAATAAACTGGAAAGTCTAGTATTTAATGATATTCAGTTACCAAAATATCTATTTCACGAACTATATAATGTCATCTTATTTTTTTGTTTGATTTTTTTATTTCATTATCCAAAAAATATTTTTGCAATTGTGTTGTCATTTATATTTCATTGTAATTATGAGTAGAATTCACAACAAAACGGATAGGATATATTACAAATAAATATGATTAAAGAAATCACTAATTAATTAATGTGTAAGTAATTTAATTAATAAGTTAATGCATAAATTTTAACTACAAGAATTTTATTTGTTAGCACTGTGCTTTTATCATTGATATCCATAAGGAAATGCAGCTTCCAAATATAAAAACTACTGTTTATAGTTTAGACGTAAATTTGAGAAATGGATAACGACGTCTTTAAAATAATAGCCATTAAGATATCTCTAGTGAAACTATTCCGACTTTGGCGACTTGTGTGAAATAAAATGATGTTGCTTGGCGTCTTGTTTGCCAAGAATATTGGTTTATTTAATTTTAGTTAAATCTTTAATGCATAAATGCATAACTTGAAATCCTTGGCTCCTTCAATAAAGTATTTCTTAACCTATTCTGTTCATTGTGTGCATAAACCTCCCTGATGGAGACAAATCACATGACTTCCCAGTCTCAAGAAAAACGTATAAGTCTGTCTATCTAACAGCAAATAAACAGTCATAGCGTGCAAAAACCACCTCTTAGTTAGACTATTATTATTGTTATTTTTCAAACTGATTTACTCACTTGAATGTACTTGGTTGAGACGTTTTTCCGCAACCATATTGAGGAAATGATTTTTTTTTCTATTGCGATTATATTCCGCCTATTATTTTATAAATTTATTTCCTGAATGAGTGAAAACTTTTGATATTCTGTGTGGTTCTATGACAATTTTATATATTGCTACTCACAGTACAACTGCAGATGGCCTTCATTGCAATTTTAAGTGTTTAAAATTTTAGAAGTATTAGTACGGTATAGTTTACTTGAATGTACAGGGTTAGCCTAAATGATTCATCTGGTTTCAAAGGACTGTTTATTTACAAGTATACGACCTTTACAAAGACGGGTAATACATGAAAAGATGCATGCACTCACCAAGTGTCTGGTACATACTACAAATGTTCAATGTGTGCGCCCTTGGTCACCCGGCACACATCCCAGCGATAATCCAGTTCCGTCCAGACGGTCAATACCATGTTTCCATCAATGTCCGTCACAGCAGCAGTGATACGTTCCTGCAGTGCTTGCAGCGTTGTTGGCATTGGGGGTACATAAACTTTGTCCTTCACATAAATCCACAGGAAGAAATCACATGGCGTGAGATTTGGCGACCTGAGGGGCCATGGCATCAGAGGAACATCATCCAGACCAGCGATGTGGCAGTTCTCTGTTGAGAAAGTCGCCTGCCATCTAGCGAGCCACGAGGCTGGCTTTTAAACTTGGGAGTGTATGTATCTTGTCATGTATCACTCGTCTTTGTAGGTCATATACCTCTGAATAAACAGTGTTTTGAAACCCGATGAATCATTTAGGCTAACCCTGTATTTTAAATTGTGCTGTATTTTATAGCGCATGAAGTTTTTTTTATTTCTTTTTCTCTCTGTTTCTGCATACTTTTCAGTACATTAATTAATTCACGTAGAAAAGATACTTGAAAATATGTAAAGTTTTGCAGATTTTTCAGCCATTCGTATTGACATAGGGTGTTTTAGACTTCCGATTCAAATTTAAAAATTAATAATCTGCAAACGAAGAAAAATAGAAAATTTCGTTTGCACAGAACATATATTTTTGCTTTTTGTGACGAAATCGTAATTTATTGGCAGCATAGTTTATAATTTCAACCACGAGAGCGTTCTACTGTTGTCGGGCTTATGCTTCACATAGGATAAAACAGTACTCAGAATAACGACTTATAAATGTTCAACGTGTCGTCCTTCATTCAAGTGGGCCGCGGTGACCTAGTGGTAAGGTTTCAGCTTCGAGGCCGGAGGTTTCCAGGTTCGAAACACGATTCCACTAAAGATCCGCAGTGTATGTGGGCTTCTTGCATGCTAAATCAGATGTAGGGTTGCCAAACGTCCTCCCGCTGGTATGGTGCGGAAGTTTGGATAGCGGGCGCCAGCTCAGGTGTCGTCCTCGTCATCTGACAGCGATTCAAAATTATGAGATCCGTCCCAAAGCAGCCCACGCGTTGCTTCAAAACGGGGCGTTAATATAACTTAAACTCAAAGACTATCGAACGAAAAACCACACTTTTGCTTTGTCTGAAAGCTGAACTGTTGAAGTGCTGAATGACGAATGATGCCTCCCCGGTGAGGGCATCACGAGTTCGTAGATGAGAAGCCGCCGGACGAGTAAGCGGGGTCTCGCCGGAGGAGTCGGGCCGTGGCCGGTGATGGCTACTAGTACTTCGGTCTCAGCACTCGAGCTATTGCAGCGACTACCATTCAAAGTCCTTGATGCCTAGGCAGGATAGGGGTGACTCCGTTTGTTGTTCCTCTGTAATGCATGGATCCGACAACTGCTGTGGTTTAAATTGTAAACTATGCTGCCGATACTTTTAGTTTCTTGACAAAAAAAAAGTTCCATTTTCATTCTTCCTGAACAAACCTCTTCTGTTTGTCTCCTCATTCGTATGCGAATTATTGGTTTTTAGAAATGCTTCAGACTTCTGAAACACCCTGTAAAATGATTACAACCTTAAACATTGATTTGTTTATTGACGAATAAAAAATTCCGAGATATCACGCTTTTGCGATAATGACTTCCTTTCTACAAAATCAGATCATGGTCTATCCAAGCAAAGATTGTGGTCGTTTTGCGGCCCCTTCACAAAATTCCACTTCGTAAAAACGGCCCCTTCACAAAATTCAAATTCATGTAAAATATAGAAATATGACTGCTAAAATTAAAGGTTTTACATGATAAAAAAAATTTTCACAAAAATATTTTTTATTTT
>BGPR01003786.1:107385-127625 GCA_013235015.1 Araneus ventricosus | reverse complement strand
GGATATCGCTCTGAATAAAGTCTCCGTCTCTTACAATAGGTTTGTGTACTTGAGGAGGCATGTCGATTGAAGCGATCACAGATTAAAAATACAGTTTTAAAATAGCACTATTCTGATTGGTTAATTTTGCTCGTAAAGTTGCGAAATTTTGTCCAATGGTTGGGCTGTTTCTTTTGCTAATCATTTTAAATCTATAAATTGTATTTTCTTTTGTGAATGTATTTTAATGTCTGAAGTAGTTTGCTCATTCCCAATGCAAAGTTTAATCCTTTCCTCACTAAATACGATCAGGGGTTCAAAAGCATAAGGGGCAGACTCTCATCTTCGTTTGATTCTTAATTTCATTTTATTCGTTCAATATATAGTTCAATACCATAAAAAAAAATATAGCAGAATCTGCGGGAGGCATATGCCGGTGTTAACAGGCAGGGGAATTTAAAAGGTTTTAGCCTAATCAATTAAAAAATTTGTTTTGAAAAATGGAGATTTTTTAACCACTATGATTAAATTTTAGCGCAGCCAAAGTTGGATTATATTTTGCTATAATTATTTCAAGGAATAGGTAAAGGCCAGATTATAAGTAAAAAGTTTCTCGTTTGAAAGTTTGATACCGTCACAGTCATTAATACTTTTTTATATAGAACGCAATGAATTCACTTTCAGATAACTCGCTATAAAAAACTATGTACTATGAATGCTGTACAGAAATTACGAATCCTAGCTAAATAATTAGGATAGTTAATCAAATTTGAATTTGATTTGAAATAGATGAAAAAAGCGAATCTTTTTTTAAGAAATCTATTCATTTTCTAGCAAATTACACGTCTTGAATAGTACAGTGACCGATGTTAAACGACCTGTATGAGAAATTCAATGTAAGTTGAAGCATTTTTCTTTGTTCTACAGTTAGATTTGATACTTTGATTTAAATCATTTTCCAGTGATTTTTTTTTAAAATTTCTTGATTACAATTTTAGATTTAAGATTTGATACGATTTCACGTATCAAATTTTGAATTCATTCTAATAGTATACGTTCATTATTATTATTATTATTTTTGATTCTAAAATTCATGAAGAGATTAAAATCACTTTCGAAGACTAATTTTTGACGGCTTTAATAGTTAAGAAAATATATAAAAAGGACATAAATAGAATTCACTTTTCAATTACATTTTTCGTAAGCAATTTAATGGTCTTGTAGCTGCAAAGATTGTATTTAAAAATGTAAATATTACTGCTTACTCTCTCGATATTTTCAGCGTGTGCCAAAATGAAAAGAGCAATATGTGTACTGCATTTATGGTTCTGAAAACTTGTATGCAGAAATTCGTGACAAAACTACGCAAAATATTAGAACTGAAACTGGATTTTTTCGTTTCATAGCCTGTTCAGCCGATACATACTCAACATTTAAAATTGAAAGAGAGGTGAGGGCGGAGCACGACAGGGTCTTGCATGAAACTTTTAAAGTGCTCTGCGTGTTTCGAAAACTTCCGCTTGCGAAAGGTTCTATTTGAAAGACTTCCGAATACTCAAGATTGAACGGGTCGATTGATACGTTCTTCAGTCGGAGAGTAAATCCGCAGAATTTCTTTGAAGAAAAGGAATACAAAATATTCACAGCAATCGGTTTTATGTTACAACCTAAGGTTAAAGTGCGCGAATTTTACACTCCGCAACCGGACTTCAAGACCCATTAGAAAGAAAAGAATCTATTACATATTTTACAGAATATATTTTTTCACTACGACGACTAAAATATGATCCATCTAAATTGAGGAAAAGGCCGATATTCAACTCTAAAATTGAGAGCGAAACAAATGAAAGCAAATCGGACCGATTGTACCATTTAAAATTTCAAAACCTCGGGCTTATTAAACTCACTTTCGCAATCCTTAATTTTAAAAAATTAAATAATCCTTATTAAAAATGGCAGAAACAAATAGAAATGCACTACAAGAAAAATGTAATTGTACTTGCCATAAAATCCGAAGGCACAGGATTGTTCCGTCGTTTCTTATGTATGTAAGGCTTGAAAGGTGGCCTTGGAGCCTGTGCGGAAATAGAAGATTGAAAATATTTCAGCAAACAATTCATTCAAGAGAAATTGGAAATAAATACAAGTTCAGCCGGTAAAACTGCATTGATTTCCATTTTTCTAATTTTGTTAATGCAGTAGACTCTCGATTAACCGGGATCGGATTATCCGGGACGAACACCCCCCTCCCAAAAAAAAGAAAGCGCAGATTCGGCCGTTGCAATGTGCGGGAAACATTCTTTTCAACTCTTCCTATTGAATTGGACTCGTCCAGCCAGACTCCAGTTAAGGCTGTAGCACACTTGCTTATATTTCGTTATCAAAGGAGAGGAAGTATTCGATGGGCGCTTTCTCCTTCAATGTGTCCTTGACCGAAGGGGGTTGGACGTCCCTTCTTTACGATCTGACAACCCCCAAAAAAGGGATGACAGTTGCAATGTGTAATTGCCTTTTAGGCGATGCAAATAGTTATTTTTTTTATTTATTTATTTTGGCGTTTATATTAAACAAAGAAAGACCCAAAGAATTGCACATCTCTGTATAAAAAGCTATAATTGATAGAAAAAATTTAAACGAAAACATACATATTTTAATAGATTTTACAATTAATATGAAGTTATTATTAAATTTGCTATTGCCATAATTTCATCATCTATGCTATCATTAATTCTCTCTGTAATTATCAAATGCAATTATTTGCCACAGATTTTATATTAACCAATAAGATGCATTCCTACACCTTAAACAAACTCTTTTTTAGTAATTTACAATATGATTAGGTCATTTTTCCTTAACATGCGACTTGCAAGAAAATTAAATGCATGAACATGTATCAAGTACTCGCAAGTGTTGTAATCTTTCATCGTCACACTGTCAGAAATAACTATTAATTCTAAAATTAATTATCTTTAGGGTTTAAGAGGCCCTTAGAGGTAAATTCAGCCCTTTAAAAACAATAAATTTTTATACATTATGTATAGGGGAGACCAGGGTACAATGGACCACTTTTGTAAATTTTGAATGTTTATTTTCAAAGAAATGTTTTTTTTTTTTGTTTTTGGCTTGAAAAAAAATGCATACATATTCTCTACATATTAAGATTTATGTTACACTCTAAATTTATTAATTATCTATACTTTTTTTAATATTTATTTTTAAGTAACAAGTGTCGAAGTGGACCATTGTAGGGGAAATAAAATAAATTGAAAAAAAAATATGTAAATATAGTACATTTTTGAATAGCATAAAACATAGAATGCATCATATTTGTTTATTCATGGCTTCAATGCGTACTTATAATGCAAGATTAATGAATATTAAACTTCGCAAATTACACACCAAAAGATTTCTGTGTCACTGAAACTGTTTTTTTTTTGTTTTTTTTTTTGTTATTTTGTTTTGTTTTGTGAAAATGTAGCTTCTGGAAGACTCATCATAATATCTTGAACATTTACAAGAGATTGGTTATCTATGGAAATGCTTTTATGGGACAGTACTAGCCTCTTTTTTAATAAATTTTATATCGTTTAAGACTTAATTTATGTATAATAACCAGAGATACAAACTAATAGGTACATTAATTTGTTCCAAAAATCATACTATTTAATTTAATTTTTGCTTAATATAGCTATACTATAAGAACTAGAAATTTACTGAATGTTTATAAAATATAAACAAGAAAAAATATCAAACAAATAATGTAAAATTTTGACACCAAATTGATTAAAAAGTAAGAAATTTGTTATTCAGTTATTTCATATGCAATGAAAAACTTGCTATAAAGAAGGAAAATGTAATAAAATGCATACTGAATGAAAATGCTTTATTTTTGCTTAATATTAAGTAAAATGCCTGTTATATAATTATGTGGCCAAAACTTGTACAAATTAAGATATATTATTTAAAAATTCATAACTCAAGATATAATATTTTTCCAGAGAAAGAATTTTATTAATTAACAGGCAATAAAAGTTACTAAGGAATAGTGTCAGTACGACTTAAAAAAACTTGAGCTAGTCATTCACTGTGAAAATTCAAATTCTAATTTTCTCTTAATGTGGCAAAAACTGGAGAATCTACCTTATATTTCACTGTACCAAATATATTTTCTAGCATCCATGGTGATGGCGTGAACACGGTATGAAATGGCTTATGTGTTGCCCGAAAATCGCGCCTAAATTTTCAGTGACGTCACTGGCGAGTCGAACCTGATTGGTTCAGTTATTCACGCCCATGAACTTGCATGGGTGTTTTTTGTTCTGTTCGAAAGCTCCCATCTTCGCTTTGAGGGCTAATAAAACCGGTTCAAACGCCCTAGAAGCAGTTTCGCTCTCCCTTGGTGACGAAATATAAGCTAGTGTGCTACGGCCCTTAGACTGTTCTGAAAATGTGGATGAAGAAGTAGTGATGAATTAACGAAGATTCGGCATTGGAATGTTGCGAAGTTTTAAGTGACGATGATATTGTGTCCCTTGTAACTTGTGGTTCAGAAGAAACAAGGAATTTCGAAGAATGTCCTGAAAGTGATGAGGAAAATTTTGTAACTCAAAAATTAAGGCACGGTGACGCATTAGCACACACCGAGACGTTGCATAATTACTTGGAGCAAGAAGATGAAAGCGCACCTGCAGAAAAAATGATAGAGAAATCTGCGTAGTGTAATTCCTCGAAGAGTAAATGAAAAACAAAAACGGACTTCTATCATTTTATTCTTCACAAAAAAGTGACGTATACTACATCTGTTTTTCTTTTTAATTGTACGAATTGTAAATCTAAATAACATTACAATTTCTTGTTAATTCGTTTTCTTTTGTATGAATTAAATTATTAATGTCTTATAATAATTTTACATTTTTCATCAAAATCTGCATAAATTGGAATATCCAGGACGCTCCATTATCCTTATTCGCTTATCCGGGACGAAGCATTTCACGGTTAATCGAGAGTCTACTGTATCACATCGATATTACAACGAGTGCTACGCAAAATTCTTTTTCATTTTTTAAACGCATTTCAACAATGTGAAATAAAAATTGCAAATTTTATGATAGTAAGAAAAGTGTGCAAAGATGAAGTCTTCTCTATAGTAGTGAAAAGAGGGTAACGCTGTGGTTTCTCTCATTTCGGGAAACGCAATTTTTAAGAAGAATCTTATGAAACTCTTTGAAATACGCAAACCTCTTAGACATAAAAAGGAAAAATTTGGGGGAGGGGCTCCAAATTTCGTGACACACACAGAATTAAACGAGCCAGAAAATCAAGGCCACGAAAAATGAAATGCATAGAGTTGCAACAAAACAAAACTTTTTAAATCAATCACATAATCCATATTATAGGCAAAAGGCAACATTAAGTTTATGTTCTATATTTTCAAGCTAGAAAGAACACTAATAGAAACGGACCGAGGTGATCCTATGCCCTTGGCAGAACAGCGAAAGCCGTTTCTCCGCACACAAAACGTGCAACATTTTTTTAAAATTTGACATCTGCACCATGAACTCCCTCTTGGAAAAAAGCCTTCTTCCATTTCTTTAACAAATTTTATAATTTTTTTAGTAGGTATAACAAAAATTATGCATCCTTGAAAAATAATACTTCAAATTAACTTTGTTGATAAAAAATACTATACGCAACAAATTATATGCCTCACTGCAATAAATAAATCACAAATTGCTCATCTATATACAGGGTCCCCACTTATATCCGTTACCCCCCCCCCGTTAACTTCTTAACGGTGTCAGCTTAGGCCATAAAATTGGTGTCTAGGTATAGTAAAAAGGCTATGTGCTACTCGATGAGACAACTTACAACGCCATCTATCGGCAAATTTTGGAATTAGCGGTCTTGTCTCGTGAACGGTGAAAGATACGAGAAACAAGTCAATTAGAAATTTGTAGAGCACTCGATTTAGTACGAAAAGATACCTTGCGCACAATTAATACTCAAAACAGAATGCACAAAATGAACATTTGTTTGGTCACGATTTCGAAAATTGTCATATAAAGAGAAAGAAACTGACACGTCCCTGTCTTCTGGATTATTTATATTGCTCAAAATGCTCCCCTTTAGCCACTATACACATATGCACTCTGGACTGGGTCTTTTCGTACTACATCAAGAGTGCTCTACAACTTTCTAATTGACTTTTTTCTCGTATATTTCACCGTTTACGAGATAGGGCCGATAATGGGGAACTTCAGCATTTTTTTAAATTTTTTAAATCGATTTAAAATGCTTCGAAACGAACAATACCATTAAAAAAATTCTAGACGGTTTTGTTTTTTAAAATTTGCAATCAAAGTTCGCCTCTCAGAATTCGCGGGAAAAACGATCCATTTTGGCGCGAAACGGGTCTGACGTCACAGTTGCCCGACAGGGAAGACACGCTTACTTCCCGTTCGCTCTCTATAAAAATTCTCTTTTTTCCTATATTTTCCGACTATCGCATCAGATAAAATAATGTCGCAACTTTGATAAAAGTTTGTAATCGTACTACTGCAACAATATATAGTGTTCGTACTTATTCGACGCAGAATGTTATGCTCTGCGACTTTCATCTACACCATTTCTAACATTGAATGTGTAGGGTTGAAGAAATCTAGGAAAAACTGACCTAAGACTCCACTTCAGTTTTTTCCCCTATGGGTGAAAGCTCCCCCCGGAGAGGTGGAAACATTTCGGTTTTGATATCCTTGAGGTCAAAGAAGTATTTGACCAAAGTTTCAAAACTATATAAAATTTTTCCCCTATTTTACCTAATTGCAATGGGCTATATACCTAGACACCAACTTTATGGCCTAAGCTGCCACCGTTCGGAAGTTAAGGAGAGGGGTGTAACGGAGGTAAGTGGGAACCCTGTATAAAATGCTAAGGTACGTGCTACAGAAAAAAAGGTTAATTTCTCTTTTGACGATGTCAACGATCGGTATTTTTAACAAAACCGGTAGCCATGTTAGGGGATGACTTCATAGGCATAGCCTGCGAGTATATTCATTCTGGTGAGATGTGTTTAGATATGTGGGGAAGATGGGGGGGGGTGTATCGTGCTTTAGAAGATATCGAAGGAGGCGCGGGGGTTGCTCTGTTGCCAAAGAGGGGGTGCGAACAGCGAGATTCAGAGAATGAAATGTTTTATTTCGTTGATAAATGTAAGGGCTATTAATCCGTAGGCAGAGAGAAGGACCATTGATTATCATCGTTGCTGATTCTGCTGATCAGTAACAGACTCATTTCCCCAAAGTAGGCTAGGACTATTAATATCATCCAAAATTATGAAAGTAACCGTCGAGCAGTTTATCAAGTTCCCTCTGAGGATGGGGGAAAAAGCATTTCGAATCTAAAATTCTCGGATCTTCCGAGACTTTCATCGGATTCTCTGAAAGAATAAACATCTGAAGAGTCTTTGCTTTCATTTAATTAACAATAAGTAATGTTGAATTGGTGATGTATACGAAAGGGATGGCCCCCAAAAATTAAAAACTGCTTTCAATCGGCAAACTATGCATCACAAAAATAACAAGTAAAAACATTCCAGAGACATCTATTAATAAATCAAAATGTGGCAAATGTTAGGTAAAGCAGTTTGCAAGTAAAATTCTTAAAATAAAATACGATATCTTTACGAAAAAAAACTAGTTAGTACATTTATCAACAGCGGGAAGTGTTGAAAGAAGCAGTTAATATTTTTAATAATACAGATGACCTTACTCTGGGCTGAGCGACTATTGGCTGTGGGTCGTCACCACCGTCTGCAGGTGGAGCTGCAACAGGTTCCTCTACATCTGGGACCTCACCTTCAACTTCATGAGGAGCATCTTCGGGCGGTTCCTCGGCAATTGGTGCCACTTCTTCCTGAGCGTCAGCAACTGGGGCCTGAAAACAAATGAGGAGCACCGCCTGCTCGGTATCACTTGCTCACATGAACCATTTGTTTAATATTTCAGATCGGGATAAAAAGAATTGTCTGCAGATTAACTTTGGAAATAAGTAACCATCTAATAAGTATAAAATACCGGAGAACTTTAGTAATTGCATGATTTTAATAATAATCGAGTATATTCATAAGAAGTAATAAACGAGTTTTCTGTTTTGTTTATTTGTGATAAAGTAGGTTTTCTCCCGGCCCCATCAACTTTCGGTGATAATGTTAAGCCAATGGGAGTCTTCAAAAATTCAACACTGTTTGAAGATATTAATTTCTAAAGTTGACTTTTTAAATGTTATGCCTTAAGAATACTTTGAAAATATTAAATTTAATGTTTCTATTGTTGTAGCACTCAATGTTTACTTAAAATACGAGCCTTACTTTGCAGAAAGATTACCATAGTTATTCTTTATCGCTCTTTTTGGCGTCTTCCAAGGTTTGTTTGGCGGTTAAATTTTTAACCATACGATTTGGATAATGACTAACGGTTAAATGCTTAACCAAAAAATTTAGTCAATTCAAAACGCTCCATTTCGAATTTAAATGCGTCAAGATATTTTTTTTTTAACTGATTTAAAAAGAAAGGATTATACAAACTCAAAGAAAATTGAATTCAACGCTTTGTGTACTAAAGAGAGAACTGATTCGAACTTGGCGCTTGATACAGCTTCCGAATGGATTTGGCAATTGCTTAAATGGGAGGGTTACAGGGAAACTGTCTCTAAATCCAAAATAAACAAACCAGAAAACTCTACATAATTCACATTTATAATCCATGCTCCAAAGAAAATTTCAGTTATTAAGCTCATTAACGCCATGTTTTGGATTTAAATGAACGAAATTCGAATATTTATCTGGTTTAAGTATGCGGCATAAGATCTTCACACATGTAAATGTTGTCAGAAGGGCATCACAAAAAATCAAATCTTCTATAGACTGCTTAATCAACATCTTACCAAATTTAATAAAGAATTTTAAAGATTTAAAAAGTGAATGATTTTGTAGATGATTCTATATTTCTGGCAAAAAATGGCCCAATTCCAAACTGAACCTTATATAAGAAATTTATATAATAAAACATCCTTCGCGCTCTTATACGAATACCGCCAGGTCATCCGTATAATGGGCGTATAACAAAGGTATAAGCGGGATTAGTCTTCCAGCGGGCGTGCTAAAATATTTCACACGAGCGGGCGCGTGTCGTAATTTTTACGACACAATAATTTTCTTCATTTTTTACTATGGCAGCTGCAAATCATTTCATAATAGTAATAAGAGACACGTCTGAGAAGCAAATCTTTTCATCAAGAGTGAAAATAAGTTTTAATATTTGCAAAATCTAAAATGATACTGAAATCAGAGAAAGCAATGAGATTTAATAATCTTATTTTATGAAAAAGGTATTGAGCAATATACAATGAAAAAAATTATAATACTAACCATGATTGTACAACAAAGACTTTTAGTTTCAAATCTTTGCCCTTGCATATGAAACATTGAACTTTTGCTAGAGAGTGACGCTTACAAGTACACTATATATTGATTTGATGATCGTTTTCTTTCTTCCAAACAAAAACCACAAGTTTTTCTTCTCAATTCTGGTCGGTGTTCACTTGCTTTTTCAGGTTGCGATATATAATTTAAACTTAAAGACATGTTAAGTTATATGGTGAAGATCAGATTTTGTGAGGTGTTTTTCATAAGACTGAACGTTAAGTTTTTCACGAAAAATTCTTCGGCTTGGTGGATTATTGGCAGGCTTGTTACATATTAAATATCTTTGATAATGTAAAATTAAATCGCCCTAATTCGCACTGGTTTTATAATTATCAAACTGAAACGTTAAAGCGTGAAAAAATTATCAAATTACACGAGCGGCGCGCGTCATAAACTTCACGACAGAAGCATTCAACAGTATGAAATCACCTTGAATCTCGGATAAACCCATTTAAACTTGAAGAGGGGGTCGCATGAAGGAATAGCAATGACTTTCAGACAGTTTTGACTCCGAATAAGAAAACAGGATATAAAAAAATCCCGTTTGTCGTAAAATTTGCGCAGACGCACCCGCTGGAAGGCTAAAGCGGCACTTTTAAGTACCTTAGAATATAAAAAGGTTCAAGGAAAACAAGATAAAAATTGTAAACAGTTTTAAAGAAATCAAACCAATTAAAAAACAGGGTGCGTAGTGAGAGATTGCTGTAAAAAGTAAGCACTTTTAAGGACTTTTTAAGCACCTTATCCTTTTGTACTTGCACGCATACGTAGACCCACCTATTTTCTAAGCATAGGATGTTTTTTCAGTTTTATAATACTGCGTAGTTTTAGTTGAGAAATTTAAAATATGTATATTTCTTTAATTTTAAATATGCAATTTTTTTAATTTTAACATCTGTATTTTCACAACGTCTTCTATTGTAAAATAAAGGATGTCTCTTTGGTTTGACAAAAAAATAAAAAGGATAATGCAAACTGTAATTTCCAAAAATTAAAACAACTTGTATAAGATTAACAATAAAATCTGTGACCTTTTCCAACATTTCTTAAAATTAACAAATTACCAGTTATTTTGTATTGCCAGTTAATTTGCCCCTTCGGGATAACCATTCCAGTACTTCAATATGCGGTGGTGCCCATTGTTGAAGAAAGAGAGAGCAAAAAAAAAAAAGACGTTAATAGTTCAGTCAACGAAGGGTTTCAAAAAACATTAAATCATATAGTTTTAAAAATTGATAAACATGTTTGTGAGGGGCTTCTGATAAACATACTGAAAGTTCCCTGTTCTGGGGGGACTCGCGCCACCATCTTGGGATTTCATACCCCTTTAGTTTTTTCTTGATTATATCGAGAACTATTTAGTTCTCAAATTACAATTGATTTAACGAATTAAAGAGCACAAAATTCCCTATAAATACATGCTTTTATCTTTCTTCTATCTTTAATAGTTTACGACGTAATGGGTCTCAAAGTTCGCCGCCAGCTTGGATTTTATCCTCCTTTTAGTTTTTCTTGAATATCTCGAAAACTTAAAACTAGACGAAAAATAAAAGCATACATTTGTAGAGAATTTTACGACCATTAATTTTTTGTATTACATGCAATTGAATAGTTTGAGATATTCACAAAAGACTAAAAAAGGGCAACTGAATAGCTTGAGATATTCAGGGAAGACTAAAAAAGGGGATGAAACACAAGATGGCGGCGCGAACTCCCCCTCAGGACCGGGATCTTTTAGTATATTCATCAGGAGCCCCTCACGAAAATATGTACCAATTTTTAAAACTATATGATTTAATGTTTTTCCACCCTCATTTTGGGCCGTCATTGACTGGACTATAAGCGTTACCTTAACATGTATTGACACCCCTGGATCCATCACACCCTGGATTCCTTCCCAGAATTCCTCTCTTTCGTCAGTTTTACTTCTTGATACAACCGATAAACAAAGCTTTATGACTTCTTCTTCTTCTTCTTGATTACGGGACACCTCACCCCTGGTCCCGGAGACGAGTCCATTGTCAGGATAGCGCTGAGGGCCCGTGAGATGTTCTCGTACTATTTTTTCTTTATATATACAGATGGAGGCCAAAATAATACGAACACCTGTGAAATAATAGAAAATCTTTATTAATAGGGGGTTGGACCACCCTTTGACTGAAGTACAGATTTAATGCGACGTGGTATAGATGCATAAAGGTCATGGACAATATTTAAAGGAATATTAAGGCATTCCTACTGCAGAGCGGTCTTTAATTCCGAAAGTCCGGATGGAGGTGGAAATCGGGAACGAATTACAATATTGCCATAAATGTTCAATAATATTCAAGTCCGGAGACTGAGGGGACCAGGCGAGATGGTCAACTGCATCGTCATGTTCTTCGAACCATTCTTGAACACACCTAGCTGTGTGGATAGGGGCGTTGTCGTCTTGAAAAAGCGGTCGCTCTCCAGGGAATACAGTCTGGACAAAAGGATGGACATGATCCCCTAGAATGCTTAGATAGTGATTGGATTTGATCCTCCCATGCAGAATAACAAGTGGACAAAGACCGCGCCAAGATATTGCACCCCATACCATAATGGAGCCACCCCCATGCTTCACAGTCGGCAAGAGGCATTCAGGATTAAACGCTTCTTTGGGAGTTCTCCAGACATAAACGCGTCCGGTCGTCTGAAATAGGGTGAATGACGATTCATCTGACCATATTACCTGTTGTCACTGCTGTGGGGACCAGCATTTGTGATCTCTGCACCATTGGCGCCGCTTGAAAGCATTAGTTGGTGTCACCAAGGGTTTACGAATTGCCACTCTGCCATAAATGTTAGCAGCATGAAGTTCCCTTTTGACAGTTTTTGATGAAACGGGGTCCTGGAGATGCCTGTTCATTTCGGATGTTATCTCGGATAACGATTGCTTACGCTTTCGGGCTACTATGCGCTTCAAGACCCGTCTATCCCTATCGGCAAGCTTCGACTTTCGGCCACTGTTGTGCTTTGAAGACGTCGTCTTACCCTCTTTCGTGTACGCTGTCACAACCATAGACTTACGATACGAATAGACTGCTCGTGGAGGGTTGCAATGTGAAGCAAGCACCTCGTCACGTGACTCGTGGACGCGACCGAGACACTTCGTACGGGAATCCTTTGTTATTTCAATGCGTGAGTAAGAAAGGCCAGCTGAGGTTCTCACGAAAATTAATCGAAAATGGTTAAATCCTGTTGTGCATACGAGTGTAAAGAAAAATTTATCAAAGGAGGATCTGTTTCATTTCATCGGTAAGTAAAATTTTTATGATTTTTTTGCTTTATCCTATTAGTAGTCCAGTGCCTATTAGTAGCAAAATAGCTACACAAAAATACGTCTTAGCTCTTAGCTGCGGCGTTTGTTGCAATTGAAAACGATATTATTCAATTCGTTGTGTATGAAATTAATCCTTTTCTTAAGTTAATTGTTTATTATCCTCTTTTAGAAGTATCTATAGATTTTAAGTGCCTATTAGTGTTTAAAATATGGAATTTTATCAGACACATGTAGATTGAGATATTGGCGATGTGTTGGCGAAGTTGTTTACATTCTGAAGTTTCGTGTTTTTCTGTGTTATTTAAAAGAAAATAAAATTTTATGATCATGAAATAAACGTAGAATGTTTTTCAGTGTGTAAAAAAGATAAACATAGTTCATTTTCAGTAAAAAATCATCTCTAGGTATTTTTTTAAACATTTTCTTTTATGTATATAATTAAGAAGCTATATTATTAATAAAATTTAGAACTCAATAATTTCTTTTTGTTTAATTTTCGTTAATTTATGTGTATATGATGTTTGAAAATTTATTTAATGTTTTTTATTTACTCTTTATTTATTTCTCTTTCGCTTTTTTTTATTACAAGTATTATTTTCCAAAACAAGAGTATTATTGACATGTCTTAAAGATTTATCTGATTATTTTTCAGATTTCCAAAAAATCAAGAAAGGAGATATATTTGGGGAAAAACATTCGCCGGGAAAATTTTAAAGCAACAAATAGTTCTTTGATTTGTTCCATTAATATTTAACACAAACAACTATGGCTTAAATAATTGTAATTTACTTGGTAATATAACTTGAAAACTAGATCTGTATAAATTATTGTCCATAGATGTGATGAGGCAACAAAAGAAATTAGCAGTGGACTGTATGTTGTGAGAACATTAGTAGAAATATAAGTGTTAAACAACATGTATTTAAGATGAGATCGTGCTTATTAGTTTTATTTTATTGATAAAAGAAATTTTACATATATCTTTCTTTTTTATCCATTTATTACTTCGTATGAAACTAAATTTGGGCCCTTGTTAAACTATCGCCATATCTGAAATGGCTGTCATTATTTACAAGTTTATTTTTCAAGCTTAAGAAATTCTCATTTACAAATTGAAATTCTTTATATTGTTCTATTTTTTAGATGAAAAAAAATTTATGACTATAAAAATAAATATAAGAAATAACATTAATAACCTTAAATTCTTTGGAAAAACCAAATTATTTTTTAAAATTTCAATTAAAATAAATAAGTTTTGATGATTTTATTTACTAAATAATTTAGCCAAGGCATATAAAAGGATTTATTTCAGAGGGGATACATATGTCTATTTAAGGAACATGACCCATAACATCTGAAACTAGTCAATTTATTTCGGAGAGGGCCTCAGCCTCCTTATATACGCCCCTGAAATTAAGTAGTTATTGCTTTAAATAAAAAGATTTTTTTATTTAAAAAGTTTAAGTATATAATTTGTTTTTGTTACAGTCAGTTGAAGTATTATATTGTGTAAGGTTTAAAACAAATGAAATTCCTAGTCACATAAAATCCAATTATTTTGAATTCTTCCGTTCGTGAGTTAGTTTTTAAATGAACTAAAATAGTAACGTTTCGCTACTTGTAGAAATACTACTCGTTTTCCAACACTCCTCATACTCGCTTCGCCAAATGTTGCGATAAGAAGCCAAGAAGTTCCTCTTTAGTCACGTGACGAGTGGAATTTCTACCCAGGTGCTTGCTTCACTCCGAATGCTGATTTTTCTACAGCGTGAGCAGTCTAACTCTATCCTTAGTCTATGGTCACAACGGCCGATACCGCACTCCTTGCAAACCCCGAAAGGTCCGTAACCGATGCTCCACTTGAACGCGCTCCAACTATCATTCCTCTTTGGACATTTCAACTCGTCACAGACAGTTCGATAGAAGCATGCAACGCAGGCGACTGCTGTGGATCTTCCTCTTCACGCTCACTAGGTGGCAGACTTCTGTTGCAGGTGGCGCGGCTGTGCTGCAGGTGTGAAATACGTCATACTTTTTCACAGGTGTTCGTATTATTTTGGACTCCATCTGTATATATACACTTTCTCGTACATCGATGCTTCCATCCGGAGGGTCACCAAAAAAGCTTTATGACTATGCTTTCGATTCATAGTATTCAACGTCTGAGGTTTTGAGAGGAGAATGTTTTCTTTGCATTTCTTGAGAAAATTAAGCACTTTTTAAGGACATGTTTTCAAAATTAAGCACTTTTAAGGTGCTTAAAAATTGTTTTCAAATTTAAGCACTTTTCATGACGCTACGCACCCTGTAAAAGCTTCAGTACGCACTACCAATTCGGTCTCTCCAGAAGAAATGCTTCGTCGAATTTACCAAAATAATCTAGAGCAAATTTTTTGGTAATTTGACTTTAATTTGAGAATTCTATTAACACCCCTTTCCGTAGCAAGCGAATAAAGAAATTTTTGCCAATTAAAATTAATTACGAACTGTTCGAGATGTGCTATGTCATATGAACATTTAAATGGGCCTTCAGTAATTTTGAGCAAGAAGTACTGAATTCTGTCGATGTCATTGACGAGCTTGCGCGGTCCAAGTCATAGTGGAAAAGAAATCAGTGTACTACAGAACCTAATTTTGTTTTATAAAACTTCTGTTGTATACCGTGTTATTTTTGTATCATTTTATTACAACATTCGATACCACAACTCGCTTCCGAGTTCGAACCATCTATCTAAATAGATGACCCCTTCTCTGTTCCGTCTTAAAGACAGTAAAAAACAGGTCATCTAATTAGATAACGGGTATTAATCACCTTATGAATCAATACGATTAAGTGTCAAGACAAACATAGGCTTTTATAAAACTGTTCTCATAAAAAGATTTAAAAAATACTTCATTAATAGTTTTTAAATATCCTTTTGGATGTATTTTGTGAACAGATTTAATTTTGATGCATTTTTTTTCACCATAATTGTTTCTAAAAACTTCTTCACGAATGTGTTTATAACTTTCGATTATTTTAATGCTTATTTTAAAAAATGTTTTATAATTGAGTTTTTAAATTGTTTTTCTTTATCTTTAAACTTTTATTTACATTGAGGTGAGAGGGCTTGTTAGTCAATGCAATGATTGGGAAAACATAATTCTCTCGGACAGCCGAAGTGTTGTCCAATATCTTGATAATTGGAGAGATGTTAGTGACAAGAGGGGAATGGATATCTTTAACAAACTCACGACCCTGTGCAATTCTTGTGTTCATCATCTACAATGGATACCATCACATGCAAATTTAAAATATAACGATATTGCTGACAGTCGTGCTAAAGAAGGTACTACCATGCCTCAGGCCTATGTAGAACCCCTTCACCTACCTTGAGCTATACTCAAGAATAAAGGCATTTGTTAACATTTCTTGGAGGCATCCAGTAGCTCATTCATGGTATCGTAGTGAAGGCCCTGGTGCTACTATACATTTTGAGGATAGGAAAAACCAAACAGATTTGGCTCGCTTAACTTCCGGTCACCACCTCAGATTCTCTCGTGGTGACAAGAGGTTCAGTATCTGAACGAACTGCAACATGTTTGAGGCCACTCCGCAACATCTACTTGACTGTTTCGCCTTGGTGTATGATGACCTGCTTAAGCGACCGGATTTCGTGTTGGAGGTGATGAAGGCGAACGACGTCATGGATCTGATCCGATTCAGATCAGAAGGATTACAAAGAGAAATTTGCTTCAGATCTGAAAATTCCCCGATCCTGCCTGAACTCCCAAAGGTTACAAACAATTATAGAGAAAGTTTTATGGCCACTAAATCAACACGTTTGTGCTTTTTGGCGCAAAATCTTGTTTTGTTTACACTGCGCAACACTTACGGAACTAAGACATTTATAATCAATCTACAAAAAAATGTCTAAAATTGCACAGGATATCAAAGTTTCTTAAAAAGTACATTCACTTTGGAAATCTATATTGGCTCCATTTTTTTCTCTTCAAAGAAGCTATATACCCGAAAGTTACCAAAATAAATAAAAGATGCGACTTCAGATTTCGATTAACTTTGACGTTGAATTACCAAAACCAATTTGAATTATTAGAATAGTTCAACAATTAAAACAATTTTTGACAATGTTATGGACGAACCAAAAAAAGGAATTTTTTATTCTAATTTCCTTTTAATTAATAAAACTCGTTATTATAGATGTTATGGAATTTTGAAATGAATTTTTGCTCTCGTTCAAAGTCAGACGTTGCGATCGATACAGAATTAAAATTTAACTGTAGATGAACTGATAATAGAGCTCTGAAATAATTACATTTGTATTGTCATCCAGAATATGCTAGTATAATAAATAAACTCCATCTTCCGCGGAATTGATAACGAAATGGATAAAATTCCATCTTCAGAAGCATGAAACAAGGCGTTAGCGAGTGAAAAGGAATTTTGTTGTTGCGACTTCCCATGACACAGAGGAAACTCCCTTTCAATTGTGCACGTCAACCCTAAAACAAAACGAGGTGGAGGAATGAAAACTGCCATATTGTCACCAGTAAAAGAATCTTATCCAGTACTCAAACTGCTATTTAATATTAGAATTCCTTAAGGTGTCGATACATCATATTGACATTGAAAGAAGATGTAAAATTTAAAAGGAAATACCTGCAAATCTTCCATTTCGCTGATCCTTTGCTCTAATTCCCCGACCCTTTGTTGCAAAGAACTTTTTTCCTGTTAAAGAAGAGAAGGGAAAATATTGTTAGTTATATTTTATAAAAATAAACTTTAAGTAATAAAAAAATAACACCCCTTTCGGCAAGCTGGAAAGCAAAGGTAGATTGCTTTACGTTAATGTTATTGAACAATACAAACATAGCCAATGACTTTATCGTTTCCACATATTGCAATATTTACGTCGTGATTCTGTTTTCATGACATTTAATCTTTTACCATATAAAAAGGTCTTATAATTCTACTTAGAAGGTTATGCTAGATTTATTGGTCAGAAAATTTCTCAAATTTTTTAATGTCCCAACACATAATCACTCAACAGGTAGGAGTCAAAGAAATAAACATCTCAGTAGTGTAAATATCCCCAATAAAACAATTTTTAAGTTCATGAGCTACTTTTCAATATCAATAAGGAAATAGGAAACTTAGATATATTTTTGGCCATTTCATATTAAATTTATTAAACAAATCTTGGTGCCGCCATATTTAATTAAATATCAAATTAAAGTAATCTGTCAAATTAATTATCAAATTGACTATTAAATTACATATTTATTTAATTGTGACGAAGTCTTCAGTAAAACCTTTTTTATGGCTCATAGCATTTGTCAGCAATAGTTTGGATTCATCTTGATATAAATAAAAGTCTTTGTGGCTATGTATATCTGCGCCACATCTCCACCTAAACCACTGGACTGATTTTAACCAAACTTTTCTCAGTTTCTATTTAAGACAAGAGAAAGGTCACTCAACTTTCCAAAGCTCAAAATTTAATGAAATTTCAGTTCATTAAAAATTAAACAATGCGTTTTTCCGCGATATCTTTGGAAGATTTTATCTCACGAAACTATTTTTACACCATACGAAATTTCAAAAAAAATTAGCTTTCAGTGACAAAAATTTAATTTCCATACAAGTTGTTGCTCTCATTTTAATAATTTTTTCAAAATTAATTTTAAATAGAATTCTTAATGTTCTTTATTGTTGAGAAACAAGAAAAATACTAAGAACTGTTGCCAGAATACATTAACAGAATTCTAGACGAATGCTAAAAGAAAATTTTAAAAGTAGACGATTAACAATTTATCAGGACTAACTATCGATTTGATTTATTTTCATGCTTTAAATTAATTAACTATTAATTAATAACTAATTTGTTTCAAAATATTCATTAAAACCTTTCCTTTAATTTAGAAATTGTAAAATTTGAAGCAACTCTATATAACAAATAATTTATAGAGAAAATTAGCTATCGGCTGTTTTTAAAAACTGTCTGGTTCAATTGATGAAATGGGGGGGATTTCAATTTCCCATAATTCCTTTAAAATTGAAAAGAGAAAGAAAATTCGAATTAGGCAAATTATCAAGTTATCATAAAGAACAATTTTTACATTTAAACTTTCCGATAGCTACAATTGCTTCCAAGTTAATTGCTGAAAAGTGATTTTCCCTCCCTTCCCCTCCCCTCCTCCCCTATTCTTAATATACATTTAAACCTATGCATGTTACCCCTTGTTGGAAAGCTCACGTTATTTGCAGTCTCTTTCATTCTTTCAGTTCTATTCCTTATGAGAATAGAGGGCTTTTCCTTATACGTATAACGCTTTTGCCCATGTTTTCATTTATTTAGTACCCATGCCGGTCCGGCCTACCCGCAAGGGTGTAAGGCCCTGACCGAGCCGGCAGGGAAAGAAAGATCCACAAAACCACCCAAACGACAAAACGATCAATACTAACTATAAAGTTAAAATCCTTTCACCGAAGTAAAAAACAACACCAAAAACCGAACAAAAACAACAAACTGATGGACAATCAGTTTGAGTCAGCCGGTCGCAAACGTCATTACTGTTTTTATAATCCTGAATAAGTTTGGATTGGGCCTGGCAATTATATCTAAACTTTTAAACCAGCTTTTTCTGTGTTCATCAGACGGTTCTTTTAAGTGAAATTCAGTAGCAAGAGGACGCCTGAACACATAGTGGTCGGCATCCCCGATAAGGCCACAGACACAAAGCGGCGAGTCCAGCTACGCTTTTGCCCATGTTATATTGTGAACACGATAACTAGAGTAATTTTGAGTAGGTTTTTACAAGCGAGAGATATGTGGAGGGGTGAAAATCTCGGCCGAGTTCGTAGATGGGCTATCCAGCTCAAAGGGAGTGAAAATGGTGGGGGAATGAAACTCATTAAGACGCAATAAATCTTCTGTAGTTCATCCCACAATAGGGGTTAGGTAGGGGTTAGTGTAGGTTTGCTAGAACTTTTGGCAAGTATGTTTGGCGAGCAGACCGAAAAAGAGAAAGTTTCTCTGGACGAGATAAGCGATTGATGCTTCAGAGTATCTTAAGTATTTCAGAGAGAACTTTTATGATACGACATATTAATGAAATATGATCGGACAGCCTAAAGGTATAGAAATTCTTAATTTACATAGTTTTCTCCTTAATTTTTATGAAAATACAAAGGAAAAACTAAATCATTTGAAATCATGTTAGTGAACGTGAATAAGAGATTGAAACAAAAATAAAACCTTCATATTTTTCATAAAAATATATGCTCTTTAATATTAGCTATTCATATTTTTATATAATTGTTAATAATTCAAATATGTATTGGGGGACCCAAATATATAAGGGCATTAAATATATTGAATGGGGTAGCTAGGATATTTATAAAAATATTGAAGCAAGGTAGCAAAGGTGCAAAATTTTTCTTCAAGCTTTTTTACCAAAGAATCAAAATTATCT
>BGPR01003786.1:85990-107375 GCA_013235015.1 Araneus ventricosus | reverse complement strand
TACAAGATGATGCACATTTTTAGAAAATGTAATAACCAAATTAAAAATATGTAGCTACACATAATACAATCAACCAATCAACAGCGATGGGGGGGTGGGCGTAGCACACGGCCTCTGGGGGCCACAATCTACGACACATAATATTTATTCAAAATTCAACATGATAAAAGATGAGTTTAACCTGAGTAGAAAATATTACATTAAAAGTGAATACAAGGGTAATGAATGTTTACGAAAAAAGGGGGGAAAAATTAGGATAAAAGGGAGGAAAATTTAGAGAGAGAGAGCAATTTAATACGTAATAAGTAGTGCTGTTGAGATTTCACATGCCCGGAGTGGAAGGGGAGTCAGGGAAGGAGGTAGCTGCCGTCAGCGGACTTAATCGCTCACTAGAGCGTTCAGGATGATCAGAATTTTCTCCTGTTTTGTCTTGGCTTTTTTGCAGAGTCTCATTGCTTCCAGCAGGGTGGGGAATTCTCCTAGGATTGATTTTAATTCCTTTATTGCTTGTAGAGACTCTTTTAGGTCTGGGATGTCCTGAGAGGTACTTGGGCGTTCTTCGGCCGTTCGTCCTGGCGTTTTTTCTCTTTTTCCAGCTGCAACGTCTGTGTATGATCTAATGGTACGTTTCGATGCGGGTTTGGCAATGACTGGAAAAGCTTTACATCCTTTCCATGCTGCTATGTGCCCTGATTCACCGCAATTTACACATTTTGGTACAGGTAGTTTTTCTTTGATGCTGCATTCCCTTGTGGCGTGTTCTTCTCCGCATTTGATGCATTTTGGCTTTAAGTGACAATTCCTGGCTGCGTGGTAGAAGCCTGAACAGTTGTAGCAGATGATTGGTTTTCCCTTCCTTCTGAAGGTTTCAATTTTGGTTCTAAAGTAACAGATGCTTCTTTCGTTGAAGATGTTCTTGTAGTTTCCAACTTTCTTTATTTCCAGCAGGAACATTGGGAGGAGCTTTTTCAGTTTGTAATTCCTCATTTGAGAAATTCTGTTAATTACATAGCCTCTGCTTGCTAGATCATCAACTATGTCTTGGGGATCAGTTTCTTCGGAAAGTTGCTTAATTACAATTTTGAGTGGTCGCTCTGACGAGGCTTCATTAAGTAGGTATTCCGCTTTCTTCTCATTTAGGAAGGCCAGGATCTGTACTCTGCTTTCCTCTGAAGGGGGCTTGATATTAATGTAGTCATGGAACCATCTGTTTTCAGTCCCTGGAAATTTTTCGTATATCTCCTTGATGAGCTGTTTGTAGTTTCCTTGTGGTTTCAGGCTAATTGTAGCTGGATAAGTGTTTTCCTCAGCAAGTTGAGAATATTTATTCTTTGTTTCCACCGGGGTGGGGTCAACTTCCATGGTTGTTGGCCGGGCCGCTTTGCGGGGTGAAACTGTCTTATATCGTCCGTGAATAGTTCCTTTATCTTTCCATTTAGCTGGCAACGCTTCGTCATCAGCTTCTGAGGCAGTGTCCGTGGCGCTATACATGTCCATTTCGCTTTCATAGTCTCCGTTTTTGGAGGGGTGTTTTTCACAATTCCAGACAGGGCACCTTCCATATGAGTTGCGAATTCTATCTAAGCAGGCCATTCCCTCAACGGCTTTATTGCGTTCAGCGGTGGCTTTTATGGCAGCTTCGGATCCGGGGACGGCAATCTTGAGCTGTTTAGAAGATTTTCTGAGGTGTTTCCTTGTAAAAATTTTCTTTTCCACAATGTCTTGAATTTTTGCACACATTTCCAAATCCCCTTCAGTGGGGGGCTTTCCTTCTTTATTTTTCCAGTATTCCTCCATTATTTCCTTGAGAGGATCATTTTCCGCTGTTTCCGCCATTACCTAACCTTGCGAAAATAGCTAAGTCCAGAATGCCTAAAAAAGGCAAATAAAAGTGTCCAAAAAAGGCGTAGAAAAGTGTGCCCCAGCCTAGAAAACTAGCTGGAGCGTGATCCAAAGTCGATTCAGTAAAGTTGAAACGGATGGAGAAAGATTTCCTTAAGCCAGTTTAAGTGCGTCTGAGACGCGATCATCCAAGTCCTGGGTAGCTGTCAAGGAGCGGTGAAGACACACAACCTTCACTCACGGACACATAATACAACGCACTGCAGGCTCAAAAAATATATACTAATAAGGATATTAGGTAGAAACCACAAATTTAAGAAACATCTTGATTCTGCAGAAATGGCGGTACATTTACAGAGCACATCACAGTCTTTGTTTCGCTTGTAATAAAAAAAACTAACCAAAGCACACGTTGTATGAAAAATTTGGAGAATTTGTAATATCAAAAATTACGTTATCATTCTTGAGGTAATACAGTCGCATTATTGGTATACTAACAAGTTTCCTTGCACATTTTCATCAACACACAGTTAACGTAAATTTTTGCAGAGCAGGCTATTGAAGAATTATTGCACCCTGATCATCTTTAGTGCAGGGCTTGAATAATCAGAGCACTCTAGCTACTGATTTTCTTTTTATCGAACATTTTAGCACCAAAAGCTGTCACAATTTTCATCTGAATAAAGAAAGATGAAAAGAAAAAACTTTTTTCCTTCGATGACACCATTCACTGCATGAAGGTTTTAAATTCGCAGAATCCAGAAGATTTCAAATTTGCAGAATCAAATCTTACATCATCACACGAAAAAATCTTGTTGAAGACAAATCAAAGCTTGCATCATCACACGAAAAATCTTGTAGAAGAAAATACAACATTTGCATCATTTTGCTCCAACGGAAAGATAATAATATATATAAAAATGGTTGACTCTCTGAAGGCCTTAAGGTCCCCAGAAGCCTTAAAAAGGCCCTGGGACCTGCAGCTGCCAATACCCTCACTCGTTCAGAGAAGCACACAAAAGAAAGATCCAATCGTAACGGAAAACGATTCCAGTAACAAACGCCAAAAACCTGATAACACCAAAAACCTACGCGCCAAGATGGCGAAGAAATAATCCCGTAGCAAAATTTGAATTTAAAAATTAATAAAGTTGAAACCTTAATGGAAACAACAACAAAAATTAAGACAAATAATAATTAAATCGAAAACAAAGTAAATAGTTAAGTAAAATTTAGATAATTAAAGAAACGGCTAAAATTATCGTTTGAATTTCAAAATTTTCCAAATTTGCCACAAGAAAAGAAAGAAACTTAAGTGGCGAAAAATTAAATTAATTAAAAAAAACTGACAAAACCGAAAAATGATGTTGATGCAATATTTGCAATCTAACAATAATATTAGCCGGTTTCGGCGACCAGCTGGTTAGGCCATAATTTTAATAGCAGCAATTTCGTTCTATCAACTAACTATAATTTAATTATGAATTCATAATTTTTAGTAAGCTGAAAGCGCAAAACATCTCTTCTACTATTAACAAAATAATAAGTGTGTGTTTGTTGGTGCTCCACACGACAGACTGTCAAACCCAAAGCTATCAATTTTCGCACAGATATACTCTGAAAAGTGGGAAGATGCACCACAGAGGCATTTTGAAATATAGATTAATTTAAGATTAAGCAAGATTTTCCTTCATAACTTCCGTAAATCTTATCACACATATTTAAGTCATCTGAAATTCAAAACAATTCTCTTTAATGATTCTAGGTAGTAGTAGTGCAATTTTTTCCCCTTATTTTAATAAAATACCAAATATATTTTTTATATACAGTTTTCAACAATATTTTTCCTTGCGGCATTGAAATTCAAACTATTTTCATTTTTAATAAATATTTAATAATATTTTTTCTTCTTCGATTGTTGAAGCCTAAGATGATATTCAAATGGATTTTACTTTTTAGTTTCATTAGTTTTCCTGTGAAGTATTAAACAGATCCTCTAAGACAGAGGTTCTCAACCTGTGGTACGCGTACCCCTAGGGGTACGTCGGTAATGGCGGACGCAAGAAAATATTAAAGATTGAAACGGTTACAGTATTTTCTTTTCGTAAGTTCGTGTGAAAAGTAAAAGTGAAAGTTGTGCTAGTCTAAAACCTACTCTCAAAATAAGAAAAAAGAAAGCAAAAAAAAACCTGGTAAATGATTGATATTTTGTCTTCACCTGCCCCGATTATGCATGAATCATCAGTGTGTTCTCAAAAGCTGTAGCTTCACTAGGAGCCAGTGTGGTATGCTTTTTATTTTTGTTCTTCTAGTTTAGGCTTATCGAGAACAATCCGGAATCCTCTCAAAGATTCTTGTTTTAACGTTTTTATTAAAAGCACGATTAAAAGCAGGCATCATTAATTGCTCAAGTGGGATGCATAATGACTGTTCATATAAATCAAGCTTGGTGTTTTATCGGTGCTCAATTTGATTGGTTTGTGGCACAAAACTTGTATTTGTAGGCTATGCGCGCTCAATTTCAAGCGGTTATCTTTAGAGTGACTTCAATTCGATATTGTTTGATTTCTCAAAATGGACAATTACTCTTAAGAGATCGACATCTAGAACTGAAATTCGAACCACCTTTTTGGCAGCTATGGAGATAACTGTGGATCAGCAAGATGGTAATCATGAAGTGCAAAGGCCGACTGATTGTCCTGTTCAGGTAAGAAATAAAAGTGATTTTGTTAAACTGTTAAAAAAATAAACTCCATAAATCTTTTTTGCTAAAAAAAAACCTCAAAACATCAGTGCGGCGATTCTCAGCCTGTGGACCTCGCCCCTAGGTTGGCGTTATAACACTAAATGGGGAGAAAATATTATTTAAAAAGTTGATTAATTTACTGAAAGGAAAGTAAAAGAAATAAATTCTGACATAATAGAAAACAAAATACACATTTACACTGATATAATACACTTATAAATGGGATTGTATCAGTACTGCATAATAATAATAATAAACTTCTCAATGCTAAATAAGAAATGCATTGCTAGTAATTAAAAATGCATTATTATTGTATAAATTTTTATTGTGTGAGGGGGGAGCGATCAAAATTATGGTTTAAATCGAGCCGCAAACACTGAAAACTTGACAAACACTACATCAGTGCGCGTCCGAAGGAGAGAAAATATTCTAAGGAATATTTAAAATATGTATTTTCCGCCACGGGTGATGTCCAAAACCACTCTGCGTTGTTTGTGGAGAGATGTCAAATGGCGGCATCTTTACTAATGCGCCATTTAGCGGCTAATTCAACTAGCACCCGATTGTTCAAATCTTTGTGTGGAGACATGGGCAGCCTACATACTACGCTACTTTTGCACACAGAAGTGAGATGGCTTTCGAGAGGAAAAGTACTCACAAGATTGTTTGAACCGAGACATGAAGTTCATATGTTTTTTGAAGACCACCCTTTTACGATGAGTTCTAAATTTTATGAAAGTGAATGGTTGCAGCAACTTGCGTACTTATCTGACATTTTTTTATTTGACATTTAAATAAATGAACTTGATTGCAGAACCATTCCATAACCATTTTTAAGGTAACTGACAAAATCGAGTCTATGATTAAGAAACTGAATTTTTGAGAACCCTGTATAAAAAAAAAAAAAGTATGAAGTTTTTGACACACTTCACGGCTTTTTATCTGAGAATGAACTTAAATTAATAAAACAAGTTTACATTTAAAAGGACTTAAGTTGTCATTCAGACAATATTTTCCGAAGCGCAGTGATGCAGATATGTGGATTTTAATGCTAAATAAAAAGATTTCAACGAAGCGTTTTTTCAAATATCTGAAAAATTAACAATGTCTGAAAAAGAACAATTTATTTAACTTTCCACTGATTCTTCATTAGAATCTGGATTTTAAAAAAGAAATTTGATTGACTTCTGGGTAGCAGTGAAAGAAGAGTACCAAGAACTCGGTGTCAAAGCAATAAAATAGTTAATACCTTTCACGAACGCAGAAACTGTGGAAAGAGCATTCTCGTCTTATATATACATTAAGAATTAATACCGAAATAAGCTTGACGCAGCTCCATGAAATAAGCTCAAGGATTTCATTGAAACTGCTCTTGCACTTGAATAACTTATTATTACGAAATGTAATTTTTAGCTTATAAGTTAATGTGAAATTATTACAATACTGTTTTTATTTGTTTTGCCGTTAACTAATACTATTTTAAAATCGGAATAAAATATAAAATCAAAAATAAGCCCTGCAAATGCCATTAATTCACGTTATTTGACTCTTAAGCTTACCTTAAGTCCTTAACATTATTGATAAAAAGTTCTTTGCATAGACGGATTATTGGGGGGGGGGGGTCTGCCTGTAGGGGTACGCGAAAATGAAAAGACTAATCAAGGGGTACGCGAGAGAAGAAAGGTTGAGAACCCATGCTCTAAGATAATAAGCATTTTAGTAAATATATTTAGTAACCTCAAAGATAATGGTTCTTAATGTTTAATTTTTTATTTACATATTTTAATTTAGCTATGCTTCTGGATGTAAAATGTACCCTGTCCTTTTTATGATGAAATCAAATGCATATTTTGCATAATGAGATCTCTACTAATAATAAAGAATTTGGTGTGCGTGTTTCTGTATATCTGTCTGCGTCTCGAGAGTCTGCAAGGCAGATTGCCGGATCTAGAATATGAAATTTGGTACAAACATACTATGGAGGGTGAAAATGTGCACCTCTGTACCCTTTCTTTTGAAATTTTAATTAGAAATTTAATTACAAATTAAAGAAAAACGCCAAAATTTCGCTTAATAACTTCCGAAAGTATTGCAGCACACAACTCATTTTTGTGTCATTTGAAATTTCAAAAAATTACCTTTTCAATTGTATCAATTAAATTGCAGTACAATACTATCCTAATACATTTTGCTTTCATATTTTATTTTAAAAATTTTTATGGAATCTAAGTTCTCCGAGATATTACGTATATTAAGAAATATATCCAGTTAGCCGAATGATTTTGGTTGCTATGCTTTCATTCTCTTTTCAGCATGTTTTAATCCAGGTACATACCTCTGGACATAAAAGTGCTGCTCTTTTTAATGTTGAAATCTTAACCATGTTTTACAACAGGAATAAGAAAGTGAAGATAGTGCCGAACAACGTGCAATTAGATGTTACATGACATCGTTCGTTATCCAAATCCATTAGGGACATTTATGTAGACAATGAACAGAACAAGTACAAGGCCAAGCATGGCTCAAATATCTCCACAATCTGAAGTTTAAAATTACGTTGTTAAGGGAACCATGAATATAGAAAGTTGAAAGATTCAATTTAAACCATATTCCCGGAAAGCAAGCTGGTCGTCGAAGGCAGTTAGTGATCAATAAAAAAGGGAAGTAGATGTCGGTAAACGTCAAATTAGATGACATGGACAGTTACTCGACACGTTAGGGACTTTCATAAAGAAAATGAAAAAAGCAAGTGCAAAGCTACTAAAACTAAAAATGATGCATTATAAAATTTTATAACTTTCTATAATATTGCCTTATAAAAATTCAAACAAGGAGAAGTTTGTCCTTGTTTGAATATAAAAATTTTTTGTTTAAAATACTGAAGAATAAAATACTTAAAGATCAAAAAAAAATATTAAACAAACTAAAAAAAACTTTAAAAAATGCAAGTTTATTCTATTTTTAAATACTGTAATTTTGATTTATCGAGCATAAATAAAAATTGTCGTTTCTTTGCATTCTGAAGTCTTAACTTTCTTCACTTCCTCAAACTGAATGAATTTTAATTTTTTTAATTCATTAAAAGCACACACTGCGTGCGTGCATTATTGTACAATTCCAATTTTTGGTTATTTTTTACTGCCAGCAATATATTTCGTTTATCATTCAATGATGCATCGAGAAGAAAATTAAATTTGGATTTATCCAATATCTTTCACAGACATTCATTGCAGCAATTGATCAATTAGGTAAAATATTTATATATTTCTCTCGCTTTTTACTCATTCTGTACCATTTAGTAAGTCGAAGTTGTTATAATTCGGGTTTCTTTCATTTTAGGCATTTCGACTAAGAAAAATTTAAAAAACTAATTGTTTGCAAAGTTCAACATTTGCAAAAATGCTGGCATCTTATTTAAATGTTTTTTTTAAAAAAATAATCGTCTTGATATTGTTTTGGGGAAAATTAGTTTTTTTTTCAAGATATTTTATTTAGTTTTTCACGAATAATTCAAACAAAAATCTTTCATCCAATATTTACTACGATTACAATATTATCCAACTATAGATTTCTACTTTTAAATTTGGCCATGCGCAGAGATTTAGGCCAAAATACTTAATATTAAAATGCTTTATTTCAAAACAAAACGCAAGAAAGGTAAAGCATTTTCGAATAAATTTCAATTTCCATTAAATTCATATTTTTCAGTCTTGTATAAATAGCATGTTTCTATATAACATAGTTCCGTTTCTAATCGCCCGTAAAGTTTAGAAAGACCGAGCAACGCCTGTCATCCTGCGAGAACAAATATCATCCCATGATTTTCAAATTTCGCCATATGTCACGATTGAAGATATTGTTTAAAGTGTTCCAACCACTACCGAAACTTGCTCCTATCACTTACAAAACCGTCTGTCAAAAGAGCGTTGATGGACAGTTTTACGTCTTGTACGGAAAAGTATTAAAGGATGGGATTAAAAGGTTTTCATGTTTAGTAATTTTTACATTAAAATTATTGTATAAATATAACAATATACAAATTCCTTTTCTGATCTGAAACGCTTTTAATTAAAATGAGAATATCAGTTGAACCAGACGATTTTTAAAAACAGCCGTTTTCTCCATACATTATTATTTGTTATATAGGTACTTCAAATTTAGTTAATTACTAAAATAAAAGTGAATTTAATGAATATTTTGAAACAATTAAATTAACTAGTTAATTAATGATTAATTTAAAGCATGAAAATAAATCAAATCCGATTGGTTCCGATACAAATTGTTTGTAGTCATCTTTTAAAATTTTCTTTTAGCATTCATTCAGAATTCTTTTAATGTATTCTCGCAACAGTTCTTCGTATTAGTTTTGATCTTCAACAATCAAGAATATTGTCACGAATTCTGTATAAAATTAATTTTGAAAAATATTCAAATGAGAGAAATTGTATCGAAATGAAATTTTCGTCACTGAAAAGCTAATTTTTTAAAATTTAATGTGGTGAAAAAATAGTTTTGCGCGATAATATTCTCCAAAGATATCGCGGGAAAACGACTTGCTTAATTTTTAATTAACTGAAATTTTAAGTAACTTTTGGACTTTGAGAACTTGAAAGTGACATTTCTCCTGTCTATAATAAAAATTGTGCAAAGTTTGGTTGAAATCAGTCCAGTGGTTGAGGAGGAGTTGCGAAACATAGTTAATTTAAATAAAAGTGTTTGTGGCTATTAGACAGTTTTAGTGAAGATTTTGTCACAATTACTTAAATAATTAATTTTAATTAGGTAAATAGTTCATTTTAATTAATCACAGTTAATTTGATAATTAGTTAATTTGACAGATTACTTTAATTTGATATTTAACTAAACATGGCGGGACCATGATTTGTTTAATAAAATTAATATAAGATAGCCAAAAACGATAGATATTTAAATAAGAGGTCCCTTTATCTTTTTTGATATTGAAAAATATCTCCTTAACTTTAAAACTGTTTTGGGATTTTCTGCCTGATTAGTTGGTTTTAACCGTCGATGGAGATTTAAATTTACTCTTCAAATTGTCTACGCTCATATCCTATGCTTTAAACACACATTAAATCTTAAATATACAATGTTTAATAATTTTTATTCTCTTATATGTTAAAAATTTAGTGACTATTATCTCTGTAACCAGGGAGTTCTCTAAATGAGCCCATTTTAGTAGTATTTAAGCGTTTCATGTCATGTGATTTTACCATATGACAAAGTAATGTGCTCACAATTATATTGTAACCTAGATTAAATAAATTAATTTTTAAATCTAGAGTCTTTCTTCATTCGTGTCAAGAGTCAATTTCTTGTTACTGTTTCAGATAGGCTGGCTTAATGTTTTCTAGGAGATATTTGCACTGCTGAGATGTTTATTTCTATACGACTCCTACCTGTTGAATGATTATTTGTCGATAAAAAACCAGCGGGAGTGGCCTCCCCGAAGCTTTCTCGCATACGAAAAGTAATGTGGGGTGGGTAAACACCCAGTGGGTAGGTAAATATTCTTGGTGTATTTACCAAAGGCCTGGTTATTTTGAGAAAAAAAAATGGTGATTTACAATGAAACATGAATTTCCCAAAACTTAATATTTCGCAAAAAAATTTGCGTATGTTGTAAATTTTTACGCGAGCTGAGGTACCACAACTTTATTTAACGTTTTTGAGCACGAAATCTTACAAATATCACGCAAGATTTCACCATACCTTCCAGCTGGAGAATGTCAGATCGAAGTTAAGGTTCAGGGGGTTGCCATAATTTCCGAAGCGCGTGTGAGCGACTCGCTACAATTTAATTCGTAAACCGCCAAGGTCAAACGTCAACTATACTAACTTGAGTGAAACAAGCTAAACGCTCGCTAACACACAGTCGTAATGTGCATTTTGAACACCTGTTTTTTAACCGATTGAAATGAAAATTGGGCACAGATCTATAATGTTAGCATTCGTGATAGCAAGTTATATTTATCTAAGCCAAAGGGCTTACGAGATATAAGTATGCGTTTATACAGACAGACAGACAGTCAACCCTTTGATGGATTTGGCCGAAAATTTTATACGGACCTACATTCATGACGATAAAACTGTACCAAATTTTATCCATCTAGCTATTCAAGTTTTTGAGTTATAGTGTTCACATGACTTCGGACATACAGACAGATTTCCCGTTGACGGATTTTGCCCAAAATTTGATGGAAACCTACAGATTATGTGTAAAGATCACATACCAAATTTCATCTCCGTAGCTTTAATAGTTTTCGAGTTATCGTGTTCACAGACAGACACACATAATTCCAAACGTGGAGATCCGTCAAAATCGCGAGTTCGAATTTTTTGACGATTACAATACTTTCTCTTTGTATACTTCGTATACGAGAAAGTAATAATCAGTGTTATTTCATCACTATGGGCCACCAGACGAGTACCAGTAGATGACGCTACCATCGCCAGTGACATCAGATTTAAGGCTTTTTCAACCCACCCTTTTTTAGAAGTCAATTTTGGAAAAGTGCGGAAAAGTTGTGCAATAGATCTGTTAAAACCCTCCAAAAATTTCATCAATTTCGTTTAATATTTAGCCGCGCCCCTTTGACATTGAAAAACAGAAAAAAAAGAAAAATCGTTTGTGAAAAATATATTGAAAAAAATTCCAACAATTTTACTGGCATACAATGAAAATGTTACATATTGGGTACATACTCCGACATCAAAAATTGGAGAAAAATGAAAAAATATCGGATTTTCTAAAAAACTGTACTATGAAAATTATTTTTCTAAATTAGTATTGACATTGATTAATTAAATGGTACTATAAATAATTCTATAATTATTACGTAATTTAACATTTTATTTACTCTTTTTCACGAAATTAATACTAGCTTATTTTTTTGGATTGCATGCAGACAGAATACAGATTAGAACAAAAATCTACAAATTTGAAATGTATATATTAATACCTCATACATGCTGAATATTAGCTGTTAGAATAACATTGTCCCTTGTTGTCAAATGTTTGAAGTTCTTTCCTTGCTTGAAGCTTGGCACAAATGGATCCATCTCTTGTAGTCTCACCACAAACATTCATTGCAGCTTCAGATATTAGTTTAACACATCATTCAACAGGTTGCGTGTGACATGAAAATTCCTCGAAAATTAGTACTGGAAACTATTCTTCTTTGCACATTTCTCTCAAATCTTTGTCCTTTATATGCATTGTAAGAGGTGGCTCTGTTACAACATAGTTTGACCAATCAATTAAATCAATATAATCTGCTGCTTCGAAATTGAGTTTAGGAAGCTTGAAAAAACGCAAACCACCCGAGTTCTTCGTCTTCTTATCTCTGGCGGCGAGAATACGCCTAACTGCCAATTCCCTTACGTGTTTTCTAGAATCACGTAGTAATGTTAATAATAGGTGTTCGGGATGCGCAAAATATTCATTGTTTGAGAATACTTTGCAAATAATTTGCTTAACATTGTCTGGAAGCTGCCTTGCAAGAGAAATTTTCCAGAAATGTTGGGCACCATACGGGCAATTCGATTTCATTTTTATCTCAAACCACATTGGAGCATAAACCAGCATTACATACTTCACGAGTATTATAAGATTCTGTGATGGACTTGGAGTGCCAATGTATAACCGTAATAAACGGTTTGCAGTGGTCAGCCATCTTGCATGACCGAGTTTGCCTGGGCTATTGCCAGTCACGCTGGAAAAGCAACTACCATCTTTTATGGCAAGACAGATACAATACAAATATTATTGGTCAGTACTTAGCTTTTTGATATCTTTCAGATCCAAAGGATGAAGAGTACAGTCAATTTGATCAAATTTGACCACTGGAGTTTTTCACAATCTTTTAGAAGCAATGCAATAGCTCCAGAATATGAATATGGTCCCTTTGTGCAACCGTCCATTTCCGGAATAGGCATATTCTCGCCGCCAGAGATAAGACGACGAAGAACTCGGGTGGTTTGCGTTTTTTCAAGCTTCCTAAACTCAATTTCGAAGCAGCCGATTATATTGATTGGTCAAACTGTGTTGTAACAGAGCCACCTCTTACAATGCATATAAAGGACAAAGATTTGAGAGAAATGTGCAAAGAAGAACAGTTTCCAGTACTAACTTTCGAGGAATTTTCATGTCACACGCAACCTGTTGAACGATGTGTTAAACTAATATCTGAAGCTGCAATGAATGTTTGTGGTGAGACTACAAGAGATGGATCCATTCGTGCCAAACTTCAAGCAAGGAAAGAACTTCCAACATTTGACAACAAGGGACAATTTTATTCTAACAGCTAATAATCAATATGTATGAGGTATTATTATATACATTTCAAATTTGTAGATTTTTGTTCTAATCTGTATTCCGTCTGCATGCAATTCAAGAAAAAATAAGCTAGTATTAATTTCGTAAAACAAATTGAATAAAATGTTAAACTACGTACTAACTATAGAATTTTTATTTATAGTACTACTTAATTAATCAATAAATGTCGATACTAATTTCGAAAAATAATTTTCATAGTCCATTTTTTTAGAAAATCCGATATTTTTTCATTTTTCTCCAATTTTTGATGTCAGAGGGGCGCGGCTAAATATCGAGAGAAATTGATAAAAATTTTTGTGGGTTCTAACTGTCCCATCAAGTAACATTTTCACTGTATGCCAGTAAAATTGTTGGAATTTTTCTCAAAATATATTTTTCACAAAAAACGATTTCTCTTTTTTTTTCTGCTTTTCAATGTCACAGGGGAGCTGCTAAATATTAAATGAAATTGAGATTTTTGGAGGGTTTTAACAGATCTATTGCACACCTTTTCCGCACTATGCCAAAATCGATTTCTGAAAAAGGTTTTTTCGGCCCACCCTAATCAGAGTACCAAGCTGCGCAGATCATACGACGGAACGCGGCATCGTTCAATGGTGGTTGAACGGAGAGACGACGGATTTCAACAACGACGCGGGACAAAGGCTAAAACGATGAATCATGATGTGCCATTCAATATGATCTGATAATTCATAGCTCTTCATATGTAAAGATCAATTCTTAAATGTAACTTCATTCTGCATAATATAGCAATTTAGAAAGAAGAACCGTTTTATTCATTTATGAAGCTCACAACACCCTAAGCCTAAAGACAGCCTATTATGCATTATGTAGCTTAAAGCATATATCACACGGACAGCTATCGTGCTCTGTTTTCGTGTGAGTATGAGCGCATTGCTACTCACCAAAAACGTTTGTAGCACGTGACGCATCGACACAACCGGTCAGACAGGATTTCGGTCATCGTTGAGGCGAACTACGCCAAAGTCATACCCAATTAGTTTGAATTTTCGCTGCTGACGCTTTTCCGTCACCATCGTGCGCGTTTTTGAGCCAGCTGAATACAGCCCACAATTTCCGTCATCTTGTCTGACCGTTCACGTGCTGCAAACTTTTTTGATGAGTGGCATTGCGCTCGTGCTCACGAGAACAGAGCACGATGGCTGTCCGTGTGATATACGATTAATAGAATAAAAAATAATCTACTTTGTTTAAGGACCCAAAATTATTCCCTGAAAGCCGATTCCTTTTGATGCAGTGTATCAATTGCTCCTTGATGGGAGTAAAAAGAAAGCAAGTTGCGATGCTGCTAATGGGGAACTTCAGCATTTTTTAAAAACACGTGAAAGCCATCAGTATTTGTAGAAAAAATCATTCTAACTTCAAATATGCAAGTGAAATTTTATAGAAAAATTTATTTATTTAAATATTGAGAGCGAAAGATGCACTGAAATAGCAGGAATCATGATGCAATCCGAAACGCACTCTCATTGGCCGAGTAGATTCTGACGTCGAGGGTGCCTTCCTTCGCATACTTCTCTTTCGCTAGTTCTGTACTCTGCTTTGAATCGAGGCGTTTGTACCAGCTAACATTTTAAAAGTGAAGTCTTTAGATTTTCTACTATTCAGCGTTCAATTTCACAAAATAGTTTACAAATAAAGAATTTTTTTCTGCTTTTAGTTTTTTTTCACAAGGGGTGGGATGACATAGTCCCACCGCCCATCAATGGTCTTCCGTATTCCCCGAGACTCTTCCGTAAATCGTATCGTCAGCCCTTTATTTGAAAATGCCTTGAAAGAATGTGTATCTCTCTGAATGCAACAGATTTTCCAACAATCAGCACTCAAATGTGAAACACTCTATTCTGTAGTATTTTTATGGATCTCTTTGAAAGCTTCGGAACAAAGCGGGCTACTCACTTTCTATCAGTAAAATCCTGATCGATTACTTATTTTATTAAAGGGGAAGTAACACAAATGTTTTGTCAGTACATGTGTCTGTAATTATTCAGTTTCGACAAAGAAACTGGACATAAAACGCCGGCTCGTTAATTATCTCATAAGAAAAGTAGTTTTGACCTTCCCGTGAATGCATTCAGTTACCGGAATAGGAATTTAAGTGCTGCCATCAACAAACTCGAGATGCACGATGAGATAAATTTATCCCACCTTTGCTCATCAATTATTATAGTTGAGAAAACTAACTTTTTGAAGACTAACTTTGATTTTAATGCATTCATTGAATATAAAGAATTTATTTTGCATCAAAAGTTAATTCTGCGAATTATTTTGTTGAACTACAAATGAAAACGAATTTTATTATTAAGAAAGTCATCAATTAAAACTAATTTTTAAGATATTCTCGTTAATTTTCAATAGTACTGCTAATTTTTAAAAAAAAATATAAGAAACATTCGAATATCCATTGAAAAGATTTATGCTATAAAATAACATGAGCAAGTTTTTTTAAAAAGAAGATTCTTAAAGAAGGTGGGATCTTCTATATTTTTACCCTTTGAGGGGCAATGGCCCCTCAAAGGGTAAAAAAATAAATTCCATGTAATCAAATGGGAAAAAACTAATTAACTTTAACTATTTGCTTTAAAATATCTTATTTTTTTTGCTGCTAACCTCACCTTATACTTCTTTTAAGAACAAAAAAGATATCGAACTCTGAATTTACTGTGCTTCATGATATACATTTTTAATAGGTATAATATAGATTAATAACTCACATCAAATTGATCTCCACAGACATGACGAACGCTGCTTGCTGATAATTCCGGATTTAGCTTCGGATCTCTTTTCATCGCTTTACACCACTTTTTGCGAATAACATAATTTTTTGGCACATTGATAAATAATTTATCGCGTGCCGTTACAGTTGTATTACGACATTTAGGAACAATACAATACTTGTATCTTTCCGACATTATTTTATCTGATGCGATAGTCGGAAAGTATAGAAAAAAAGAGAATCTCTATACAACGCGAACGGGAAGGAAGAGTGTTTCTCCCCTGTCTGGCAATTTTGACGTCAGACCCGTTTCGCTCCAAAATGGATCGTTTTTCCCGCGTTTTCTGAGAGGCGAACTTTGATTGCAAATTTAAAAAAAAAAAAAACTGTCTAGAATTTTTTCTTAATGTTATTGTCCGTTTCGAAGCATTTTAAATCGATTTAAAAAATTTTAAAAAAAAAGTGCTGAAGTTCCCCATTTCATTTTGCAGGGGCACGTGTCGATGCCGACAGATCCGAGGTTAAGCACAGAGTGAGATGGCTAGAATACAGACAATCTAGACTTCGAAACAGAATAAAATCAGAGTTGCTCCATACATTCAGACAGGTTGCACATCGATTTTATTTATTTAGAGTTTCTGTGGTTATGCGAACCTTTCCCAATCAAGAAAAGCCAAAGACTTTTGAAATGGCAAGCCCACTTCAATCTGGTGTATTATCTGTGAACTGCAGACAGTTTTCTTAATTGTGAAAATTTGTATATATAGTCACGTATGTTTGACACATCGCGTGCTTTTGCATTTCTAAAGATACTGGAATAAACAAAAGCATTGTTACAAATCGTGTTTAACCCTTTGAACGGCTCAAATATTTCAGCTGAATGCTTTGAAAACGGACCCTCTGTAGCTAGATGATGCACGCAAATTGCTCCAAGATTTACTCACGGACCGCGTGAAAAACGCAAGTTTTCCTTGCCTATTGTTCCGTACAACAGCAGGGTATCATCTGCCTGTCACACACTGCCCTGTGGCATAACAAGAGGGGTAGGACCATTCAAACTCACAAATCAATCTACTGATAGTAATTGTTGTCTTGTGGCTTTTCAACTAAGAACTTACTCGTCGATTTGAAAACGATTCCGTTTCAGTCTGAAGCTTTTAGAGAGTGTAGAATTTTTCATATTCTTATTTTTAATAAATATAGAGAAAATTTTAGAGAAATATCACTCATCGAAATGCATTTCGAAAACAATAATTCTTTCTGCTTTCAATCAAAGAATTTTACTTCGGTTTCTTTTCATTTTTTTTAGTATTAGGTTTTTACTAACATATTTTGTATATGCCTCTGATTAATATATATTATAATTTTATTACTTAATAATACGATAATAATACAAATTCTGCATTCAGTTAGAGAATGTAAAATGAATTGTTGTCCCTAATAATTAAATAAAAAGTTTGTATAATTTTCTGCTTCAAGAAGATTCGTGTTTTTCATTTCATTTTTAAGCTTTTAAGATATTGAGAAAATAGTCTTTTGTCAATGGTAGATAAAACACCATATATTGCGTTTGAAAAAAATTCTTTCGAAATAATCAAGGAAGATGCGAGATAATAAGATTTTTAAACTAAATTTAACACTAAAATAAGAAAGCAACATTACAAAATATATGGCTCTAGTTACAAGCGCTAACCATAGTTTTACTTTTAATATATTTAAAATTATAATTTTTTTTCACTCAAAATTAAAATAAATCAATATAGTAAATTTTTAGGCGCCTTTGGATCAATGGCGCCCCTGGGCTACAGTCCATTGGATAAGATGGCTCAGGTTTATACAGGAAACCACCTGTTTAAGAATTTGTAACGTAAGCAAATTGCCACTTTATGGTAATTTATTTGATGAAAATACTCTTTCCGATATTCAATAAGGCCAACTTAAGGCAACAAAAGTCCTAGTCCTCTTTTCCATTGTTTTATAGAGGAATAAAAAAAATTTTCCCAAAGGAAAAAAAAATAATTTTTTTTAAAATCAATTTCTCGAAAATGGGATTAGTTACCAGGTCAAAACTTTAATTTTTTTTCTGTGTGCTCTTTTATTTTCAAAATTAACGAAACCGAAAAAATCAGAACAGAGTTCTGAAGCTTATTGCAAATTATTGAGTGGGTTTCGACGAGAACCATGCCCGCGTAGAGCCAAGATTTCCGCACATTGATTGTTTCGCCAATGTAATGCAATATGTTTGTTATACAACTGCTGAGATCACCAATTTGGAGAGCAAGTTGAAAGAATTTAGAAATAAGCACAGATGTTCGCACGCTATCAATGACACTTTTCAGTATCTCGTTTGTAGTTTTTGACAAAGGAACGAAGAAATACTCTTTTATGAAAGAAAGCCCATTACAACTAATAGTAGTAAATTGCCGTTCGACCGTCGAGGAAAAACCGCGAGCAAATCAATCAAAGTAGTACGCTGACAGCTTTATTACCTTGAATAGCGGGGAGTGTGATGGTAGGGTGAAGACCTCGCACAATGGAAGGGTCCGTATCAATGTACCATCCTCTCTAAAACCTTCGGTTTTAAAGGGGCTGGGAGGAAAAAGTTCCCTCGGAATTAGAGTTTTAAATAACCACAATGACTTTTATTTATGTTAAAATACTAGATGATATACCCAGCGTTGCTCGGGATTAAAATGCTTTCAAGTCTAATATTTTAAGGTGAAAAATACTTTTGTATTATAAAATAGTGTAATGTACAAAATTCTTTTATCGTCTTGAACGTTTTTTAATTAAAATGCGAATGGGCGAGTTTTCTGCTTTGTTTGTTCACATTTAATTGCCTGTACTACGTAATTCCGGTGTAATGCTAAGTCAGTGGAATATTCAAAGTGGCGGTCGAACATACAAGCAGATAAAGTCAAGGTTTTTAATGTAAGTAAAGAAACTAGAAAACTTTTCCATATCAATTAGACCAGACGATTTTTAAAAACTGCCGATAGCTAATTTTCTCCATAAGACATTAATATTTGTTATAAAAGTACTTCATTTTTTCACAAATGGTAAGGGATAATAAAGGTTTTAATAGACGTTTCGGGACAAAAATTTAAATAGAAAATTTTTCATAATTAAAATGAATGAAAATAAACTAAATCAATAGTTGTTTCTGATAAAAAATTTTTAATCAACTCTGAGAATTGTCTTCTTTAAAACTTTTCTTTTAGTGTTCTTTCAGAATTCAGTTTATAAATTCTGGGAACAGTTCTTCGTATGTATTCTTGTTATTTAACAATAAAAAAATATTATTGAAAATTTTGTGTAATTATTAATCTTGACAAATTTATTAAAAAGTGAAAAAAATAAATGAAACAGAAATGAAATTTGTGTCACTGAAAAGCTAATTTTTTTAACTTTAAAATTGAGTGAAAATATTTTTTGTGAGTTCATATTTTGAAAGATATTTTCAGAAAACGACAAAAATTCGCTTAATTTTTAATGTTTTGTACGTAAAAAATAAACGTTAAGTATTTCGAAGTTACACCGTTGCCTAGAAACGAAATTTCTATAAATTTGCTTATTTAAAAATGGTCTGCATCTATTCAATTATTTTTTAATTAACTTTTGAAAAATTAATAAAATTTCAAGGAAAACTGCCACAGAAACAAAGTTGGTATCACTGAGAGGTAGAAATTTTGAACTTTAAAATGGAATAAAATATATCTCATGGGAGATAAATTGCTCAGAAGTTAATGCGGGAAAAAGGCAAAATTTCGGTCAGTTATTAATTATTCGCATGGTTAAGTAACTTTTGCTCTTTTAAAAGTTGGCAGTAATCTTCCTCTTGTCTTAAATAATAAGTTGTCAAAGTTTGTCAAGTGGTTTAGAAGGATATATGGAACATACATACATTGACTTTTATTTATATTAATATTTGCCGCGCTTTTATTAATTAGAAGAAAAGAAAAGTTAAAAAAAACTTGCAAATAGAAAAAAATTAGTCTTTAGTTTTTATTGCACCTTAACAAAAGCACTTTTAAATGTTTATATGCACTTTTTTATATTTCATCAAGCAAGTTTAGAAAATCCAAACCCTGTCATGTGAACCAGTAACAAATAATTGTTAATGATCGCTGAGAGAGTTTCCTCTTTTCAGAAAAATTTACACCAGTTTTAAAAATTCCATTAGTTTTTTGCTCGATATTAAAATCGCAGTGAAGCATCCAAATATTTAAATCAACGATAAAGTTTACTGTTCACCATTACAGTGCTATCTTGATAACTTTGGCTTCAGGAATAACGTTATTCCTCTCCCTCAAAAATTTATCCCCCCAAAAGGGACCATCCAAATTCTAATTGCCATGAAAACCACAAAACGACCTTGACAAGCAGCTGACTTGCTTCGCTTATTATGAGTGAGGGGAAAAGCACTAGCAATTTCCTACGTCGGAGCCAGTTTTCGCGTAATAAACAGAGAGCAACTTTCTACGCGGGAGCCGCTTTTAGAGCAATTATCGAAGAGTGAATTTCTGCGACGGAGCCGGTTTTAGAATAACCATCAGAGAGCGACTTTCTACGTTCCAGCCGGTTGAAGGGTTAAATTAATTTTCAACATTGATTTAAAATAAGAGAAAGAGTCATACAGAACTGGGACAGGCGTCACTGAAAAGCTAATTTTGTAAATTTTAAAAAGGTGTAAAAAAACTTTCTGTGCGATGATATTTTCAAAGTTATGGCAGAAAAGCACTAAACCTTTTAACCCCCTTTCATCTCTTTCAGGCGGAGTTAAAAACTTTTTAATTGCGTCCTTCTAGGTGTTAAGGAACTTGTTTGCCTGATTTCGTTCTAATCCGTCAAGAGGTGTGGAATTGTATAAGGTTCAAACAAACAAAAACAGACATTGAATTTTATATATTAAGATTTATTACATTTTATTAATTTTTCATGTTTTGCTTATTTTTATGTATGTTTATTTATTTATTATGTATATTTCGTATTTATTTATTATTTATAATGTTTGTTGTTTGTAGTTTATTGTATTTATATTGACATTTGCATTTTGTATTGTATTTCTTATATTGTATTATATTACTTGTATTGTTTTATATCGTATTACCCAATATTTGTATTGTATTGCATACCTATATTATATTGTATTGTATTGTGCTAAAATTTATGTTGAAATTTTTCTTCCCGCCGACTTGTGACATGCTTTACACGTTTTGGGTCGGCGAGGGCAATAATAAAATACTAAATTTCAGTCGACCTCATTTATTTGTTTTTGACGTGTTCAAAGACAGACGAATATAAGTCTGAAAAATATTGTTAATATTCATTGAGGTCCAAAACGTGAAGATTCATGAAAACCTGGAGGAAAAGGCAAAAAGGATAATTTAATAATATCATTGAACGGAATGATCGGAATCCTAGTTCTTCGCATTCGAACTTTCTAGCGCAGTTTTTATATGACGCCATTGCCACGACTTCAGATCAACACAACTGCTGCCAGCATATAAGCCTATGAAATGTTTTTAATCCCTTCTTGGTAGGCGTCGTTCGGCTCTTTTGTGCCCGCACGCTACTTAAATCCGTCATTAAGTCAACGTAACAATTAATTTTAAATACGAAAATCACATGGTCACTCTCGAGTATCCTTTACCATCTTAAATAGATTGAAATAATAAAAATTATATCAAATGGGTGGTGGCAT
>BGPR01003786.1:41162-69534 GCA_013235015.1 Araneus ventricosus | reverse complement strand
GGCGGAAGCTCCCTCCGGAGAGGTGGCAACTTTTCGGTTCTGATATCCTTGAGGTCAAAGAAGTATTTGACCAAAGTTTCAAAACTATATAAATTTTCCCCCTATTTTCCCTAATTGCGATGGGCTAATAGTTGATCATAATTAAGCGGAAAATGAATTAAAAATAGTTGTTTAACAAATTGTAATGATTTTTTTCAAATGAACTGTTTTTAATTATGTTTTTTTCGGAAATGTTACATAGTCTGAAAGTTACATATTTGAATTCGCGATCGAAGCGCAAATGTATAGCAAAACAGACTGTAGAGAATCTCGTTATAGTCTAACTAAATAATAAGCAGAATCTTATTGTCTTGATACAATTAAATGAAAGTATTTTAAGCGAAATGATTTGGAATGCACCACGAAAGCGCTCGTATAACTAATGCAGCAATAAGTTTAATCAAATAACTAAAACTCTGTTAGTATAACAATCCTTAATAGAGATAATGATTGAGATTAATAAATTGATTTTAAAATATTTTACTGAAAAGAAATTATTCTCTTGGCTAATAACAATACGGTAACATCCCTTATAAGTGGTACCCAGTTAACCGACAATATCGAAATAACGGCACTTTTAAAGTACTAAATTTATCCCGAAATTTAGGCATATTAGATTTTTAAAAAATATATGTAATGAGTTAACGATCTGGAAACAGTTTCGTAAACAATGCCTTGTCGCGACATCTTTGTAAGCAGTTCGAAGTTATGTTATCACACGAAATGCATAACTTTCCTATGGTGTATTGTCGTAGCAACAGGGGGAGAGGGGTATACTTGCCCCGGGCGGCAGTCTCGGGGGGGCGTGCTAATAATTCTTCAAGTTCTACTAGGTTACATGTATGCAATTTTCTCCTTTTGTTCGTTTAACGTTTTGTTCTTATGTGCCGATTCCTGTTTCATTTCTTGTTTATTGTTATCTGGTGTTTCATCGGTCTGCAACTAAATTGTTCTTTAAATGTTTATATTTCTAAGTTGTCCCATTTTCTTTTCCTCGTTACTTATTTTATGCTTTACATTTTTGTCCAAAATCTTTCAAACACCCTATATATTATGTTGTCTTATTATTTATCCCTATTATTTTGTTCTCTTGTGTATTATGTCATTACTTGTATGCATTTTATTTTATTTATTTATGTGTTTTGGATGGGTGGGCGAAACACATCCCTGAATGGCTTTCTCCGAGTGGAATGCAAACCAGTAGTTGGAGTGGAATTCTGATGAATGCCTAGCTTTGGTGGCGTCGAGTCTGTTTTAAAACCAGATCTGAAGAGCGGTGCGAAACAAATACAGTCGACGGTCGTTATAACGACCCACAGCCAAAGATCTTTATAACGAGTGGTCGCTATAGTGGATATAATTAAAAACTGTACACATGTACGCTCAGCAGTTCCATATAAATAGGCGATTTTTAAAGAGATTCCAACTAAATACTCAACTTATTTTTTATCATTAGTATTAAAAATAAAATTTTATCAATTAAAAATATATTTCTGAAACAGATTTTAAAGTAGAAAATAAAGGGTGTTATATACTTACAAAACATTTATTTTCTAAATAAAAAATCAGAAATGGTTGTTTGTGTATTCTGCATATGTGCTTTTTGCAAAACATAATTTTCCATTTCAGTTCAAGATGATAAATAATGTTCTGCCTTTCAAAAAAGCGTTTTAAAGTAGCACTTGAAACATTTTTTTTTTATTCTAGACTATTCTAATTTCCGGGGGGGGGGGGGGGGAAATCCTCCCCCCCCCCCCCTGACAAAGTTGAACTGTAACACTGAAGACTCTGCATCTACGAAGCTTGACAATACAATAATCAAGGCAATTTACGTTTAGAAGCATGTTCTTTTTGGAAAAATACCGGGAAGAGTGTTCGCTGGATTCGGACGTTGTATTGGGATTAGACGACACTGTACGGTCGTTATACCGGAAGTAAAATAACATAGTGCATAGGGAAACACAGTTGGGGATTTTATCACTGGTCGTTATAATGGAATGGTCTTTATAATGTGTGGTCGTTATAACGAGCGTCGACTGTATCACCACCCTTGTGACGCTACTGATGGGCGAAAAAAATAGCCAGCGCACAGTATGCCCCAGTTCCATTTGCCCTCGCTACACCATTGAATGCTGACCAGGCTACTGATGGGAGGGGGGGGGGGAGGTCTGCTTTAACCTCGCTGTGTTTCTGCATACTGGGGCTTAGTGATTGGGGGGGGGGGGACATGTGGATGAACAATTAACCAGTCTTTGAGCAATAATGGAGACAAAACACAACTGCTTATTTTTTACTTTTTGAAGCCAAACATGACGGGGACGAAGACATGTTATTCTCCGGACGCCACTCACCCCCAGATTGATGTGTGTGGTACTTTAAAAAAATTTAAATTTTGTTTAATTCTTTTTCCGAAATACAAAAGTACACGTATGCGTTTTAATTTTAAATAATCAATACGATTTTCGGTATTATTTATTTACTTGTGGTCTTCAGATCGAAACACATGATCCACGGACTTCGTTTGTTGCACAGTCTCTATATGGCATCACAAACATGAGTTCTAGAAACGCATTCGATTATCCGGAAAAATATGTTTTCCGGTATCGGAGAAATCCTGTTGCTGCCGGTTCAGAAAGATTCTTACTTAATGAAAGGAAACTGATACAAGCTTTATAACAAGAGGCAAAGCATTTAATTTCGTAAGTTCCAAATGAAATTTGTATTTCAAATTCCCTTGTCTTCATGTCAGCGGTTGCTATATCATTAATTCGTTTTCAAGAATGCAGAAGGCACCGAATTGTTTCCACGTGCTATCCTTTTGGGATAAAAAAATGTATTCAATTTTGAATGAATTTACATTTTGGAATGCAGAAGGCCCAAAGTAACTTTAGCAACCGGGTCAAAAAAAATATGGCGCCCCCCCCCCCCCCAAGCATCGTATTTTTTAAAAAAATTCTATAATGTTTGCATTCTAAATACCAAACAAACTTTTGCTTCGAAATATGTTTTACCTGAAAATGTGACTTAATAATATTAAGGTGAGGAATTTTTAAACTTCATCTATATTTATGGCCTTATTGAAACTAGTCAACAAATTTTAAAAATCTCTGACTTAATTCCTCAAGTCATTTTTCCCGGCCTCTGGTGGAACGAACCGCTGGCAGGCGGAAAAGAGAGCCCCGATTCCTCCATTTTCGGTGCACATTAAGTACGTCAAATGTAATCTCGTTGGTATGTTGGAGTTAACTGTTCAAAATTGCCCTGACTTCAATTCAAAATGAGACGTTAATATTATTAAACTAAGCATCGTTTCAGTATCCTGATATGGACGATTTTACTCCGGAAAAGGGTGACAGAGTAAGATAAGCACATGTCCGGGGTTCTTTGTCAGATCATGCTGAGTAAAATGTAAACGTCTCCCCCTACATTTTCTCACTTTTCCCCTATTTTGGTGAAAATAAATCCACCTGGCGCATGCGCTAAAGTGCCGGGGTTTCGGAATCCGAGAACCGTGTTGCATGAAGCGGGACATTCACTTCTGTTCCACTCCACGATTTTTAGAACACGCGAAGGGAAAACCTGTCGTCAATGTTAGAAACCGATGAAAATCCATTGGAATGGAAGGCCATAAAAAGTGAGCTTTGTTTCTTCGAGGCGGTCACCCGTGTGGGGGGGAGGGGGAGGGCGCCTGGGAGTCAGTCTGGGACCTTCTCAAAACAAACTTTGGAGCCTCCGTGAATGACCTGCCTGATCTATCGACTTGAATGGGAAAAACCGCTCTTTGCGCCAAATGGACTTCTCGTGAATGCCCAGCTTAAAGCTTACAAATGTCGATAGATCAAATTTTGTGTAATAATTTGTGCACTGGTAATGTTATGAAATTTATTATATTAATATTTAAATGAATTTGTATCTAAATACCAGTTGCTTAATTTAAATTATTTTATTTATTTTTATGTTTGATTGATCTTAAATTTTGTTTTTATTTTTAATGTGAAGCAATGATCCTGTGTTGCTTATTTATTTATTTAAAAGAAAAGCACACGACAGAGAAAACTCCAGTTACAGAGTGCAGACACAAAATGAATAATGAATGCGCAAAGAACAAAAGCTATAATAAGCGAATCTTAAAAACTTTTTAGAAAATTAAAAGATGAGCATTTTTTACTGGAAATTGCTCTTCTTGTGACGTTAAGCCTGAGGTCCGATTTATGCGTGTTCTTTTCAAGAGTTCAGATAAACAGTCCTTTTTGCATTTTACAGTGACGAACACGACATAAACATATTCACGAACACGCATTTCACACTATAGAATATTTCGAGTGATGACATTTAAATCTGCAGATTACCCATTCCATTCTTTGGAATCCTCACTCGTCCATGTTTTTTTCTAGACTGATAGATTTCCCCCTTCGGATAGGGAAGGTGCATGCCAATAATTTCCCTTTTTAGGGATTACTGTGGCCCAAGTTGCCACGCTAAAAAACACGAAAGGACATATTAAAAATATCAAGTTCTTCAGAAAAAACTTGTTAAAAATGTATATAACGGCAATTTATCTACATAACACAGACTTGGTTCATAAGTTGAAGAACTGATTCGAATACACCATATGAGCCGATCTCCGCGAAGTGTTGAGGCCGCGGTGGTAAAGTATCGGCCTCGGAGCCAGAGGGTTTTAGGTTCTAAACCCGATGATGTGGTGCGGAAGTTTGGAGAGGGGATGGCAGCTCAGGTATCGATTCGAAATTGCGAGGTCCGTCCCCAAACAGCCTTCGAGTTGCTTCGAAACGGGACGTTAATATAACTAAACTGACCCCGCGAAGTGTTAGTGTTTGTCATAGGAGCCTCACTGCGAGTTTGGGAGCATCCGCGCGATCGTTAATGACCGGATTGTCCAGAATAAAAAATTCGGCGCTGAGACCTGTGCAAAGTTATTAGTGTCCGTTGTATGGCGACCTCAGGAAAAGGAGAAGTCCTATCATTGGAACTGTAACCGTTAAGCAGCCCGCACCATTCATGCCGGTGTGACGTGTTCGACAGCGTCGAACAAATGGTAGCAAGTCAGACAGCAATACTAATATGAAATCTCAGGAATTTAATAGAACGAAAATAAAATATTTACAATAGATGACTTGTACATATTTCTTGACTATTATAGTGTGTTTAATTAACTCTGTCTCGATTATTTTGGATTAGAAAGTTCTACTAGTCTTCAGAGAATCTGGTTCTAGGACGGTATGAGACTTGAATTTATCCGCTGCCCGGAGTTGTAGGCGGAAATCAGTTCTACCTTGAGAACGACTTAACAAGAGGAAGACGACAGTTCAAAATAAGTCTCTAGACTTCAGAATCGCACGACTTCGGTGCGATAATTTATGATCTACGATCGCTTTAGTGAAAATCAATTCGTTTTCTTCAGGAGAGCGAGGCTCTATTCAGAGAAATATTTCCCTAGGTACTTCTCAAAACCTTGCGTGATTTTGCTATCACGACTTCGCAAAACAGAGCTAATGCTCTAACAGGTGAGATTCACAATCTCACCCAATATTATCGTCTTCACTCCCGGATCAAAAATCTGAAAGTAAGTCTTCTGCAATCTTTTCTCTCGTTCCCCGAGATGGGGTCTTTCTCTTCTTGTTACGTTCCCTCTGATTTTCCGTTGATAGGTTGTGGAGGGTAAGGAGATCCGTATGATGGCTTGTCATTTGCTCTCGCCTGTGGAGACCTACAGCCCATGACCTGCCCCTTTTTGGATCAGCTGATCCGATACTATCACTCTTGTGATTTTTCAATCTCAAACCTAGGGCGTGACAACCCGACAGTTTTATAGTCAGGTTTTAGCTTGTTGACGCCGTCCAATTGTACGAATCTGTATCTCACAGGGAAGCTGCATAGTTCAAGTGTGTGTGGGGGGGGGGGGGGGGCTTAGACCCCACGCAGACCGACCACACGGGTGCTTTTAGTAGCGTCTTTCTCTGGGAATTTATATGAATTTCTGAATTCTCACACCGGCGAGGAAATTGATAACCTGTTTTTGATATAAAGTGACTTCCCATACTCGTGCTCCAGATGCCCTTCTCCCACCGGGATTGATGTAAGGATTGACGAGATTCTTTGTGTTCGAGCAAAAAAATGAAATTATTCTCGTGTTTAATGTCTAGAAATGAGATGTAGAAACAGACGATGTACAATCGACAGTTGAGTATAAAAGATTCGAATGGACTGGAAAAGCTTTAATCGCAAACGAATTCTTCAGTCCTCAGGAAGCTACGACAGATATCTCATTTATGATACTAGACAGCCGCTTTATGTTGCTTATTTTTGTAAATAAGAGTCCTTTTCTCGACACTATATTTTATTCACGTCTCCAAGAACGCCAAAAGGCAAGATGTCTGCTGAGGTAAAAAATGTAATCAAACGATCCTAGTTAAAGATTGACTGCTTAAAGTATAAGGGAATTTCCATTTTCACCTGATATTTCTTTCATACATTCTTTTCTAACCTTCATAGGCTGCATTTGCTCTATTCAGCATATCATATAACTTGGCAGCCATCTTGGTGTTTGGCGTTGGCGGTGTGAAAGCGCACCGGCGAGTGGCTTTCACCGAAATTGAATTTCGATATGCGACCTTCTGCACTCTCAGTGACGCCGGTTCATTCCTTTTATGAATTCAGATTTTCCTTTTGCAGAGACACTCCAAACGAGTGGTATCCTGAGGATCTGGAGATACCTTTCGATAAAGGTCTGATGAGCAGAAGAAGATATTCCCTGTGGTTGCAGGTGTTCCACGCCTACACCGTTAGGAATCAGCCCCCCTTCTACGGCAGAGTCAGCTGCACTCTGCGTCTTCTGTGGCGGTCTCTGCCGGACGCCTTCTTCACCTTGGAGGAACTGCAGCGGGCCTATGCAGACGCGCCGGGCAGCCGTCACATCATTGGAGCAGTTCACAGATTTTACGTAAGAAGTATCGCTGGAGACCTGATATCCGGCACGCCTCGTCCGTTACTACACTTTTGCCGGACAACTATCCGCAAATCGCTTTGTTACAACCTCCAGTTGCCTCTCGGGATTGAAGATCTTCGTGTGCCTCCCAAACTGAAAGCCTTTCTAAGACTTGAAAAATAATTTATCTTGTGCCGACAGTGAACAATATTTGTTTTAATCATTCATATCGTGTATAATTTCGTTTATAAAAGGATATTTTTGTATGTATATTGTGCTCTACACATTAAAAACTCTCGTGTATGGTTCTTCTAAAGAAATTCCTGTTCCTGAAACACTGATTGTAATACCTTTAGGGATGTTACGAGAAACGTAACTTACAATAATATCCCATGTAAAACTCGACAGTATAATTTTTTTCACTTCATGGTTCATCTGTGTTCAAAACTCTGCACTGCTAATTTGTTTATACTATTTTACTCCATTGTTGTTTAAAGTGTGAGAAACGAAAAAATAAATATAAAAATTCATTTTAAACTTATTCTTGAAGTTACCTACTTCAAATATTTAATCTTTTTGCAAATCCAAATGGTAATAAATGAATTACTAATTATGTTTTCAAAATTTATATTAATAAGACAAAATTGTAAATGATCTAAAACTGGATCACTGTAGAGATAAGTTAAATGTAAGCTTTAACATACTTTGAAGGAAAAAAAGTGCTTTGAGTCTCTTCCAACATAATTTTGAATGTAGATATTTGTTTCTTATTGTATTATCATTTATTTATCTGGTTAAATTTATTTGTAAAATGGTTTCGTATGTTTTTACCTATCTTTTAATTTGGTTTTCTCGTCGTCACCAGTTCTCACTGGTGACGACGGGCATGGCCATCACAGTCATACAGTGCCGTTCAGTTTGCGTTTCTGAAACCAATTCATGACGATCTTGTTAGAACTGGTGAGATATCCATGAAAATGTACATTTCATCACAAACATGTTTTAATACGTAATCATAATTTTGTGCTTGATGAATGCCTTTTATTTCGTTGACAATAAAATAAATTTGTAAAAAATTTTCTTTGTATTCTCTTTCGTATTTGTTGGAAAATTTATTATTAGTTGGACCTTATGGTTTTCTAACACAAAACCTGGAATGCGACATTTTTAGAAAAATGCATTAGCATTCATAAAGCATGGAATGAATCCCTTGACAATTCAATTTCCTCCAGCAACTAATTAGATCACACGTTATTTTGTTAATGTGTAGGTGGTTCTATTCAATCAAGTGGCCGTATAACACGAGGTGTGAAAGAACTTTACGTAATTTTTGTATCGAATTATAATATGCAGGGTGTCCGCTCTTATCGTGGTCCAATAGTTAATTTCTAAACCGTTAGAGATAGACATATAGTTCGAATTGGAAAAAAAAATGCTTTAAATGAAGGGTGTCATTAAAAAGATAATTTTTTGAACTTTCAGATGGTGTAAAAATAATTTTTGTGCTGTGACGTTATTAAGGAGAAACGCTTCGCTTATTTTTAATTAATTAAAATTTCAAAAAAATGGCCCCGAGTAACACATTCCCACCCTCCAAAGAATGTTCGTGCCAAATTTCGAACTCCAGCGGTCTGCCCTGTAGAGCGCCAACACACACATTCTCCTTCATTATAAGTAGAGAAAATTGGGGGGATTGGATGACGACTATCATTACTTGTTTTTACTTTGTTTACTTTTTTGTTCGTTGGTTTTTTTTTTATTTTGTAGTGTAAAAATGATTTTCGTCCAATAATATTTTCAAAAGATATCTCCAAGGAACTCCAAAATTTTGCTTCATTTTGAATTAATTAAAAGTTTCGAAAAAATGGCTCCGAGGTGCACAGTCCAAAGTATATCTGTGCTAAATTTGTTAATTCCCTGTAGAGCACAAAAAGACACGTTCGTTTTCATTTGCTAGTAGAGGCGGAGATTCCTTCCATTAACTCAAATGGTAAGACATCCCAGATTAGTTCGAGCAGTTCTGATTTTTGATCCCCTCCTCGCATATTTAGAGCATTCCGCGTAAAATGTTTGGTCAAAGACGAATGACATTTATATGGTGCATCCGTCTGACCGCAGATGCTCTTCAAAATACAGGACATGAATTATAGCTGCATGGAGGATTCAATTAATCTATATAGTTTAAGCCAATTGATTTTATATGTTTATTTGCTTGTGCACTTTTGTATCAACAAGGGCATCAGTAACATAGTGGTAAGGTCTGAGTTTCCAGATCGGAGAGTCATGAGTTCGAGACCCGATGCCATTAGAGATCCGTCTTACATGCGGGCATGTTTCTAGAGTTAAAAAACGAAATGCAAAAAATACAAATTCTTAATTGTAAAATGACTCAGTATGGATAAAAATCTTAGAAATTTTAAGAGATTTTTATTTATATCGGATCGAATTACCCTCCACCAGTGATAGTACGTACCTCCTTTAGGAGGGGTCAGGCCGTGGCCGGTGATGTGTTGTGATAGCTTTAGATTTTGATTTCTGTTTAGAAGAATTAATAGATTGTTTGTTAATCTACTCTATATCCAAAAATCATACACTCCACTACAATATCTCAATAATGTATTTCACACTTCCTCAAATTGCATAAGCATATCCAAATTAAAATTCTAGAGATCCTTTGATTGATTTCAGAGCATTTAGGTATTACTAAACAAATAATTAGATTAAAATTTTTAAGAATCCCAATTATATCATTTACTCATACAAAAATTTGAAGTTTCAATAGTTTAGAATGTTACTACACCTGTTGCTTATTTAACTCAAAATTCACTGCTATTTAATCTCAAGATGAGTATTGACACATATCAATAATCTTAAAATCTCAAAACCTTAACATCAATTAATATCAAACAAATTCACAAACCACCATTTAATATTTCCACTTAATGAAATTCTTAGCAACAGGCATAAGATGCATTTTCAACTTAACTTCTATCTCAAATATCCTTTAATAACATCCATAATAAAAAAAAACAAAGACTTAGGAAGTATTTAACTATATGCGTTGTGTATTTTTAGAAGAATAGTTAATCGCAATAACCCAAAAATCTCATTTTCTTGCTCAGTGCTTAAGTATATGATAAGAAAAACAAGCCAAATTTTAAACCTAATTAATTTATTAAGTTACCTTTTTGCACATAAATATACACATATAATATTGACACACATACAAGAATTTTCAAAACTTGACATCCATAACAATTTTTAAAAATAAGTAATCAGTATTAGGGTCGACCCTTTCTCAAACAGATATTTAATTAAAAGTTCATTAATGATTAGCTGCCTATTAAATTACTAAAATATCAAATTTTAGGATTATATGAGTGGCTATCTCCAATATAATTTTCTAATGGATATTTAAAATTAATAGAAATATCTCCCTATAAATGTTAAAATTTTACTCAGCCAATTACATATATTTTTTACTAAACATATATAACTCATTTCATTATAACAACTAAATTATTCATATGGAAACAAATGTTACCACTACTTTTAAACAGCATACATTTGATTTATTTGTAGCAAAGATGCACATTTACTGATGTCAAATCGTTTCAAAAAAACATTTTTGTAAATAACTTAGATATTCTATGTTTGAAAATTATAAATTAACTTCTATGGATTTGCTTACACATTGAATTCACAAATTTAAAATAGCATGTAATATAAAGTTTTAGCTATAACCTTTTAATTCTTATTTCATCATAATCATCCAACATGATAATTTATTTTAAATTTAATATTTTCATCCTCATCACACTTCTGGATATCCTAAATCTCCATTTTTTCTTGAAATTACTATTTCTGATGTCTAAGAATATAACTTACAACTGTTACGAATTAAATTATTTGATGTTTAAAATTACACGTTACATTTCCCACGAATTAAATTATTTGAGTTTAAAAAATACCACATTACCTTTTATCAGCTTATTACGTTTAACTTAGTTTCTCAAAATATAAAATGAGGGTTAAGGAACACACTTATCTGTAATTGAAGATGACCGCTGGAAACCTTGAACTTGACATCTCTACAAGAACTCTTCTGGACTTAGCCTGAAAGTTTTTGGTTGGGCACGACATCATGTTGGACGGGACTGCTGGATTATTTTTACCGGAACTGCCGATGGTTGGAAAGTTCAGCGTTTCAATTAAAAGCAGTAGATTAGGAGTGTCGCTGCTGGGCACACGGAATATGTATTTCACGCCTTCTTCCGGACAAGCCTGACTGTTTTGTAGGTTGCTGGCGAACATACTGAGCCATTATTAACACGCTGGCAGGGATAGGGAGCCTTCTCCGAGTTTTTTTATGCGAATTCAGACACTGAAATGTTGATCATGATGGTTGCTGGCGGATATACGGAGTCATTATCATCAGTTGTAGGCTGGCAGAGACACGGAGCCTTCTTCGAGAATTTGTGCGAAATCATGGGATATTGACACAAATCGACCCATGCAGAGGATTCATTTCAAAAGTTCGCACCGAAACTCCAGCGTTTATACTGAGATAACGCCGTTAGTCTGCTTGGAACCGCTGCACTTACGGCCCTTCGCTCGCCTGGTCATTTCTATTCGGGTTCTAAATGCCCCCTACTCCTTCTTTTTTTTAAAAAAAAAAATATCCTCATCCTAGTCCAAATGTTCTCATCTCTGCCTTTCTATTTTTAGTCAAATCAAGAGAGAGTCTGAGCGTCTGCGTCTCCTTCCAAAAAATCTCAAACTTTTTTCTTATAAACCCCCCCCTTGGCGAAAAGCACCATGCCAAGAAAATCTTTCTTAAATCGCCAAAAATCCGAAAATCACGCAACCTTCTATTTTAATTGGTTCCAGGGCGAAAATTAATCACGCCCTGAAACCTTCTAAACCAATCCAAGCTACCTACCGTGCTTTTCCTAGCAAATATATCACGTGGTATAAGATATTCCGACTTTCTCTAAGGAATTAAGCATGTGTTGACATGATATTGAACAGGGCTCCCCCGCGCGGAATCGCACGCAGGTCAAGGGTGAAGAAATAAAATGTGCTCCCTCGCGTCATAAGTTTTAGAGAGGGATCTCTGGACTGCAATCTTGGGTGAAAAAAACCCATAATTCTGTCAGGGCTATGCCGAAAAGGATTCCAATATGAATCTTTCTCAGCGGCGGTGTTTTACCTCAAAAGGAAAAAGAATGTTTCTCAGGGTTGCTTCGATGTCTAGAATTAAACTGAGCCACAAAAAGGTCAAAGGTTTCTTACTTACGTTTAACAGCTGCAGAAGTGTGAGAATTTTACCGACAATTTCTAAAAAGGACACCCACGAATTATATCCACCGAAAGTTTTAAAGGGAGAGAGGGAACATTTCTCGGGCTTAAGTTCATCCGTTGTTTTTCTGTTGCTTCGCAAAGTGGGAGGAGAGCTAGGCTGAATGGCGGGAATTCTATTGTGCTGCAAAGGTTCATTGCACTCTGTTTCGAGGCCTCTCCTTACTGAACTTTTACTTAAACAGAATTAAAAATTTTCCTTAATAATAAATTTTTTATTTATTTATTTATTTGAATAATAAAAGAAAAAGATAATTGATTTTGGATGAATAAAAATGAAAAATAAGAAGAAGAATTAATAATAATAAAAATATAAGAGAAATAATTTATATAACATCATGGCAGCGTATCAGACTATTTTTATCATTTTTTTTGTAAGTAATCAAGGGATACAATAATCGACATAAAGAATAGATAAAAAATAAGTAATAGTTAATTAATTCATCATATTATACACGGCTGTGTAGTTAATTAATTTACGACACACATCTTCTAGAATTCCAACAGTCAAATTGAATTTTATAAATAAAAATATTTCAATTAAGCTTTACTTAATTTAATTAAACTTTACAATAATATAGTTTAATTTTCACTCCTTTTTAGCATTTAAAAATTAAATATTCTAATAGACTTTTAGTGATTTAACTAAACTTTACAATAATACAATCTAATTTTCACTCCTTTTTAGAATTCAACAAATAAATGTTCTAATCGACTTTTAGTGATTTAACTAAACTTTACAACAAATATCCTACGTCCCCGGGAAGAAAAATTTTTATGCAATAAAAATTTTTCTTGGGAAAAGTCTGACGTAGCCAGCATAATAACAACAGAACTTGAAATTCATGAGCACAATAACACACTAAAATCCATATAGTAAATACCAATACAATTTCATTAAGATACGTTACACTAACAATAAGGGAATAACCCACTGAAAAGAAAATATATTTAAAAATAAAGTATACACAAGACGATAAAATTGACGAACAAATCTAAAAAATGTCTGAACTAGCTAAAATGCAGACATGGCAAAAACCCCGCAGAGTTTTCTGCAGGACTCATATGATCCTGTACGTTCGAAAATTCAAAATTGACATCCTTAATAAAAATATAATAAAAACCCTCATCCCATATACTAAAGTTTACATGATAAAAATAAAATATGTCAATTATCCAATATTCATGTATATGAGCACATGGACCAATAAACTCACACAAAGGTGTATAGGAAACCACTAACATCCAGAGAAACTCACACTGATCCAATTACCAGAAAAGAAACATTTTCTCTATATTAAAACATAGAGCAACTAAAAACACAAGTAATAAGAGAGAGAAAAAAATTTCAAATAATGGTTCAATAAGGTAAACAATAACACTAAATTACCTCAAAATCACATGAAACTTGGAAATAAAATAACCTATCCACAGGTACATACGTGTCAGACAATCTTCTCTATCCAACACACTTAACTGTGAAACAACAACATACTCAAAAAATTTTAAGTCATTTATTTACGAAGTAATAACATCCCCACAACCTCTAAGTATCAAAACAGCAAACAAACCAACATGTAATCTACTATGAGTTACATTCGATTAACAAGTAAAAATTCCTTTCCAGAAACTGTAAGAAGACACACATTTCAACGGAATATGATAAAAAAAACTAATCTATTCACTAACCTATAATATAAATGCTTCAATTAACTCAGCTTCACTTACTTATAACACAATAATCAAAAATCATTCGTAACACACTTATATTACTAATTGATCGTCACTAATCCATAATATAACTAGCATTACTTTACTAACTCAATACATAACTAACTTAAATGAGTTTCAGAACCCGTTACATGTATATCTCATTGAACTCGTATTCACCAATTCATATATAATCTAAATGCCTTAATTACTTCATAACATAACATTTAATCAAAATATATATACATACGTATATTGCTTACCCCAATATGCCATGCATGCTCAATCTTTTGTGATACACAAAGTAAAAGAATTAATCTCATCAATTAGCATAATATAATGATCATCACTTTTAAGCATAACTGTCCTGTGTAATTGTTTTCTGACATTAATACTAACAACATTTAACATCTAATCTCTTGGGCAGTAATTAAGATTTTCTTTTCAATAAGCAAGGTTACAGAAAGAAAATTTTTAAGAAGATCTGAGTAAAAAAAAAATTGACATTTAATAAGTGTGCAAAGTTAATAAGGAGATATTGTAGTGTTGGAAAAAAATCTATTCCTTCTTTTCGCCATTTTTTGTTACCTCCGGACGGAAGGCCTGCAGTGGTCCCCCTCTGAGTTTTGCGGGAGGGTCTTTGACCCCCTTTGCGCGTTTCGTTGGAGGCTCGGAGAAAGTTCTCGAGGATGTGATTTTTTGACCAATAGTGATTTGAGTTTGGGGGCTTCAAAAAGGAAATTTTGGGTTGCTAGGCAGATTCGAGGGACGCGGGTGACAAGTCGGAAGGAGAGAGTGGAAATGAAAATGTAGGTAAAAGAATTAATAGAAGGTTCTTTCGCTGACCGTGGGGGGTGGCCCATTTGCCTCTCACGGTAGGCGCGGATTTCAGAAGTAAAGAATGCGTGGTTGGAAAAAGTTTTTTTTTTACTCTTACTAAAAGGGAAAAACTGGAATCAAAGTTTAGAAAATGAAGGAGTAGTGATTTTGTCAGGAAGGGGCCGAATGCCCTGACTTCCGAAGCAAAGAGCTGATCGCATCGTTGGGATATTTTTAGTGGAATGCGCTCTGGCCAAAAGAAACGGCCTGCGAATTCATAAATTTTGTCCGGAAATGCCTGTATTCCCGACGTGGTCATTTTTTTACCGTCACGAGTTATTCTCACCTATCAGAGTGATCATTCAGGCCTTGCATCCTTACGGTTGCTTATAAAAGAAAATAGAATTATGCTGGTGGTGATGGAAATAGCGGTATGCGAATTTAATAATTGTTTCGTTTTGCGTTTTATAAATATATTTGCTGAGGCCATGTACGTAAGTACGGATTATTGTTGCAATGGAACTGTAGGTGGGTGAAATTAATGCAACTGTGTGAGATGTAATTCTTGCTAAAAATAATCAAGAGTTGTTTTTTTTCTTTGTATTGTCTGTTTGTGATTATGTGTTTTTCTTAATCTGTATGAAGGTGCAATGAAGTGTTTCTGACATGCATGAGTGTGAAAATTGAGTTACAAAGCTGAATTCATTATTGGAATTTGTAACAAAGTGTTTATTGAATTAAGAAATTGCAAGGGTACCTGTATAGGGTAATAATGATATTGTGTTTATTTTTGATTTTTAAATTTCTTTCATAATATTTCTAAACTTATAAATAAAATTTAGTTTGTCAAGCAGATCTTGGAATGAGTTTCTATATTTAAAATCAAATCGTTTTAATGATTGACATTTATACTATGATAATATATTGATAAAAATCAATTCGTGAGCCTACAATTATATAGCACAAAGTACTCAATGAAAAATGTAATTATTGATCTTACACCATGATGTTAAGGGCTTGATTCCTTAAGAGTTTAAAGTTTTTACTTCTCTTTTAAATTCATCTTGTTCTTATTCAAAATTTTAAAGTTGATAATTGTTTTCCTTTGTTAAAAGATCTCATGTAGACAGAGCTTCCTTAAGGCATGGCCTGGATGCAACTATGGGTTATTGCTTTAATCAAACACAACGCGATAAAATATTATTATTATTATTACTTGACTTCAGAAGTTTGGCATTCTTTATGTATGGCAAAATATAAGATAAAATAAGAAATTTTCAACACGACAGATGGCTACTACGACTCAGTGCTCGAGCTATCGTTGCTGCTGTCATTCAGAAACCCCGGATGGCAAGGCAGGGCGGGAGTTTCCATCTTGCATGAAGGCTGTTCTTCAAATTCCTGTAAGCATAAATATATGAATTTTAGTAATTTACTAGCTGTTATGCCCGGCGTTTCTCGGGATTAAAATACTTTCATGTCTAATATTTTTGATGTAAAAACTACTTTTGTACAGAAAATTATAAAACCCAGATTTTTTTTATCGTCTGAAACGTTTTTTAATTAAAATGATGATAGCTAATTTTCTCCATAAGTTATTAATGTTTGTTGCATAAGTACTTCAACTTTTGTTCATAAATCTTGCTGTATAAGAAAGATGTTAATGGATGTTTTGGGGCAATTAATTATATAGTAAAGTTTTCATTAAAGAAATGTATTAAAATAAATATGAATAAAAAATAATAAAATTAGTCTTCATCCAGAATTCTACTAATGTAATCTAGCGAGAGTTCTTCTTATGTATTCTTGTTCTTCGCTAATAAAAAAAAGTGTTCCAAATAGTGAATTTTATTCACAATTTTTGAAAAATTATTAAAATGAGGTCAACGTATTAAACGGAAATGAAACTTGTGTCATGAAAATCTAATTATTTAAACTTTTAATATGGTGTAAAAATAGTTTTTGTGAGATAATGCATATTTTCGAAAAATATCAGGGAAAATGGCAAAATGTTGTTTAATTTCCCATTAACTGAAATTTTAATTAGCTTTTGGGCTTTTAAAAGTTGACAGTGAAGTCTTATATAAAATAGCTGATATACCCGGCGTTGCTCAGGATTAAAATACTTTTGTATAAAATATTATAATACACAAAATCCTTTTATCGTGTGACGCGTTTTTATTTTAAAATCAGAACATTAATTGACGCAATCGATTTTTTAAAAACGCCGAAAACTAATTATCTCTCTAACAGTTGTTATATAAGTACTTTAAATTTTTTTTCACAAATACTGAAGTATACGAAGAGTTTTAATGGACTTTTGGGGACGATTAATTACTTTTTGATTAATAAAAAACATGAAAATAAACCAAATCAGAAGTTGTTCCTGGTGTAAATTGTGAATTGTCTGCATTTAAACTTTTCTTTTATACGTAATTTTGAAAAATTTATTAAAATGAGAGAAAAAAATTGCACGGAATTGAAATTAGTGTCACTGAGAAGCTAATCTTTAAAAAATTATGGTGTAAAATTAGTTTTTGTTAGAAAAAATTTTCGGAAGATATCGCGGTAAAACGCCGACTTATCTTTTCTTTTAGGTATCGTTAACTTAATAATTTTCTTTGCTATCTAATAAGATGCTCCCTTCTGTTTTGGAAAGCGGTTGTCGTCTTTATTCATCTCAGAAGGCATATAATACTTGAGATGTTTATGGATTCTAGGTCATTTTTGTGTAAAATTATAAAGATAATTAATGATTAAATTTCAGTTTTAAGAACAAAAATGCGATAATTCGATGCACGAGTATTCTCGGGCTGGTAAGTTAAGCGGTTAAAACATAACTACGAATCTCGTAGTTATATATTTTTCAAATAAACTTAAATAAATAAATAACTTTCCTCAAAGTTATATATTTTCAATTAAAATATTACTTATTTATTATTTCGTAGAAAACGCAGGTAAAGATGACAGGTGATATTAGCTGCTGCGATTTTTTAATCTAATTAAATAGGCTTTAGAATTCTTTAAGATCCAATGAAAACATTTCCAAACGATATTTGAAAAAAAATAAACAGAAAAGATATGGTAAAGTAATGACACCGTTGCCTAGCAACGGAGTATCATTAAATTTACTTTGCCTGCGTGTAAGTAACTTTATTTTAAATTTTGAAAAATTAATAAAAATTGAAGGGAAAATGTTGCAAACATAAAATTGGTATAATTTAAAAGGTAAAATTTTGAACTTTAAAATGGTATAAAAATATTTTTGGAGGGATAATTTAATCCGAACTTACAGCAGAAAAACGGTTTTGGTTAATTTCTAATTAACTTACTGTTTAATTAACTTTCGCGCTTTGAAAAGTTGTCCTAAATAATAAATGTACAAAGTTTGCTTAAAATTGGAGCAGTGGTTCAGGAGGAGATGTGGAACATACATGCAATGACGTTTATTTATATTAAGACTAGCTAACATGCCCGGCGTTGCTCGGGATAAAAATATTTTCAAGTCCAAGTACTTATAACACTTTCAATTACTAAAAGTGTTTTTCGCGGAAGCGTCTTTCGTTGATTTTCGTTAATTAACTGACACTTTGGACCAGCAGTGAAACACTCTTCTTTTTCTCTCCTTAGTTTGAACCACCTGGCAAGAATATTGTACTCCATTTCCCTCTCCCCATCATTGCTACGGCAACAGCCGAAACTCTTTCATCTCTTTTATTTTTTTTGCCATTATCCGGACTACAATTCTCTTCTCTTTAGTGTTTTTGTCACTGACCGGAAAAACCGCACAGTGTTCTTCCTTTTTCTCTTAGGAACTCTCCCTCCGGTAGGAAGTGGGCTCGACAGTCTTGAAGGATTTTAAACACTCATTATGATCATTAAAATTTGTAAAATGAAATGAAACATCGCGGAAAGAAATAATTAACATCATTGCGTTGTGGCGCAAACGTATTTAAAGAGGTATTTGCTATGAAATAAAAGCTAAATAAAATTTCTGCCTTTCTGTTAACATTCAAAGAAAACAATATTTTTATCATAACTATCACAATGGCAAAAATACCGGAATGAAGGATTTGATAAAACGATCAATAGTTTGAATTTTATTACAATAACAGAAAGCATTGTTACGAATTGTGTATGAAATAAATTTGAACTGTTTATTGAATTGAGAAAAAGAACGCATAACATTTAATTTGAAATCATTAAAAAGACGATTTTCTGCTCTTTCAGATGGTATGTAAATAATCTACGTGCAATATATTTTTCTGAAATTATTGGCGAAAAACTGAGATGAAACGCCGAAAAATTGCTTAATTTTCGTTATTTAATTAAATATCTTAAGGAGTAATTTTTTTTTAATGTTTGGAAGAGTAGAATTAATGTAAGAACCAGAATGGCATTTGCAAATTTTTTGTCAAGACTATTCACCGTTTAGGAGGAGTTCTCGCGACAGATAGACCGTTAGAACATCTTTTTCCTCCTCCCTTTTTTCTCTTCCTACGATAGGAACCGGACTAAGTAGCCTTGAAGACTTAGCACACATTCATAATAATGAATGAGAATAATTGACTAACGTCATTGGATCACTGTGTAACCGTATTAAAAGCTATAAATGCTACGGCAACAGGAAACCGGAAGTGAAAAGCCTACTTTGTTGTTTATGCTCAAAGAAAGCAAAATTTTCTTATATTACACTGGTAAAAGACCGCGCACGAAACAGTAATTTAGATTGAATTTATTTCTATAAGAATAAACAATATTGTTAGAAATTGCGTTAAAAATATTTTTTTAAACCTGAATAACAATCAGAGAAAACATTTCATCGCAATGGAATTAATATCATTAAAAAGATAATTTTCTGCTCTTTAAAATGGCATAAAAATAATTATTGTCTACTAAATATTGCAAAAATTATTGGCAAAAAACCTTTAAGCATTAGGCTTAAAAGCGGCTAATTTTCGTTATTTAATTAAATATCGTAAGAACTAATTAACTCTGAAAGTTGAAAATAGCACCGTTGACCTAGATATGAGCTCTAGAATGTCGTGTGCAATTTTGATGTCGCTACTGTTCACCGTTTAGGAGGAGTTATTGTGACCGACAGAGAGACAGACAGATACATGTATTTTCTGCTTTATATTACAGATATTTATAAAAATAAGCAAACTTTTCAGAAATAAAGGTAAATTAGTTCATAGTCTAACCGTTGCCTAGCAACGGAGTAGCTATAAATTTGCGTTATTTCAAAATCGTCTGCACGTAATTAACAATTATTAAACTTTAAAAAATTAATAAAAATTGAAGGAAAAGTGTCACAGAAATAAAAATGTATCATTGAAATGGTAAAATTTTAAACTTTAAGATGGTATAAAAATATTTTTTGTCGGACAATTTGCTCTGAAGTTACGACGGGAAAATGGTTTCGGTTAATTTCTAATTAACTGACTGTTTAATTAACTTTTGGACTTTGAAAAGTTCATAATTATGAATTCCCCTTGTATTGAATAATAAGTGTGCAAAATTTGGTTGAAAATTGTCCATTGGTTTAGGAGGAGATGTGGAACATAGCCTCATACCCACAATGCCTTTTATTTATATTAAGATTTGTAGTTTGTTCCTAAGTTTATTTATTTTGAAATAAAAAAAATAGGTTTCTTAGGGCATCATTAATTATTTTCCACTTCAATTGAAAAATCGGCATTAGAGAATTTGTCTGGAATGTTTATAATTAACATCATTGCGCTTATTAATTATTTTCATTATTTCAGCCTTCGTATACAAGATACGGTTATGATGCATATGAATATATTTAACCCCCTAATTAGATAACACATTCTATTCAGAGCATTTATAGCTATTTAAAAAGAACTTAAAGGAAATATAAGAAGTTAAGTGTGCCCAAGTGATTCTTGTCTTTTAAATTAATTCCTCTTTCGACTTAATTAAAGAATGGAATATCAAAATTTCTGTGATTCTATACATTAGTCAGACACGGTATCGTATAAGAAGGGGCTAATATTTTCTAAACATGAATAAAATATATTAGAAAATATTACAAACAAAAGCAAATCATAGAAAGAAAAAAAAATTCTTTTCGAAAGAAAAAAAATGGTTTGCTTTCGGTAGTAGGATGGTGGTTTCCAAACTCGATTCCACTAAAGATACGTCGTGTATGGTGCCCGTGAGTCAAATTGTGGGCAAGCACGCTCCTGCTGGCGTGGACGGCCGCCTCTTCGTCATCGGACCAGGGTTCATGGTCTGCTTCAAAAAGTTAATCTAACCGAACTGAAATTTGCGTCTATTCTTATTTTGATTGCAATGTCTTTTCGAATGGACCTTCACGCCATTTGTAACTCGTGTGGTATAGCAACGAGAGAAGTAGAGAAATTTTGTTTCATTTTTAATGGCGAGGAGAAATGTGATGCAATTTTCATGATATCTAAATGCTACACTTCGGATCCCAGCTGCAAATACACATTTCATCGTTTGTTTTGGTAAAGTTTGTGCATAATTTGCATGTTAAATCTTTATAGTCTGCTTTATGAAATCATCCAGACACATGTGGGAGTGTAGAAATATGCAGCTATGTAAATCTCGTAAGTTCGTTTAAATACCAGAAACATTTACCGAAAGCGCACATAACTGAAAAGACAGCGTACGGAAATCTTGTGCAGATTCGGATTTGCGAGGAAATGAGTTCGCTCAACTACAGTATGTTGCTGACGTGTTTCAGTCTTTTGTTGTTGTTAGTAAATGCGCATGGTGAGTCGTTATTAATTTTTACTTTCATCGTAAACTAGAAAACTGAATAAAAGTCCAGTAAAAATGAGTAAAGAAAATTTATTTAAAGTATATTCCAACTGACAGATTTGTATCCTTCCAAAGTGTTGAGTCGTTATTAATTTTTACTTTCATCGTAAGCTGAATTAAAATGCATTAGAAAGTAGTGAAGAACTCTTTTAAGTGTATCTACACATTTCCGAGATACTCCTAAGTGACCATAGTGAAATGTACAGGGTGTCAGAAAAGTATCTTTACACTTTCAAAAAATTATTTAAAGAACTAATCTATGCACTTATCGTTTTTTGTAGTCAATAAAGAAAGTATCAAAGTGGGTTTTAAAAAAAAGTGTTCAGAACATTCAATGTGCGCACCATTAGTCTACGCAAAGCATCGAATCGGTAAAAGATTTCCAAGCAGGTCATCTACAAAGCATTCGAGCGGTCGTGCGCAAACCGTGGGTCGTTAAATTCCAAGAAATTTATTTGAAAATAAATATATATATATATATATATATATAAGGATTTTCTTCAAAAACAATGGTTGCGACCCCTCTGGGGTTTTGCAGGGGGTCTCAAATGAAAAAGTTTGCGCACCACTGCATTAGAGAATCGACGTTCTCAGCTGTTATTCGACTCAACTGGAGGATTCCGAGGAGAACAATAAAACCGAGTGTAGAAATGTTTTTTTTTTTCCTGCTTGATAACGATTCAAGTCCATAATTCGATTTGCTTCCGCCTGGCAGCAAGCACAGTTAGAAGTGCAGTTGATCAACTTTGAGATATCAGAAATGAACCTCATGGACTTGGTCCACTTTAACTCCAATGATGTGCCGATGTTGAAGGTGTTGCATGCAGTCCAAAATGCAAGCAGTTGCAGATTTAAATTCGATAAACCATGCAATAACTTGCGCCATTTTCTGCAATATTGAAACGAAATTGACGATAGCAGTGACCTAATGGTGTTCACTTCATTTTTAAAAGAACTTTGATTCTTTATTTATTGAATGTGTGTCTTTTACAGGTGAAAATATCTTTTTCGGACGTTAGGTATTTTTAACTGGTTTAATGAGGTATGGAACTGAGCAGTGACTTCATTATTTAGGGCAGCAGTTTAACAAATAAAAAGAGTGATGATTTGAAATGATGAAGTGAAAAGATGAAGCCGTTTCGATCAAATGAATTTTTTTTTGTTTTGTTCTTTTCAGAAGAGCAAGCTGAAAATCCGGGTAAGATTTTCCATTTTACAGTGTCATTGTTATTTTTTGATTCAATATTCGATTAGAATTCAGAAACAATTTATGAAATGTGTACAACACGGAGCGCACAATCTTATTTCCTAAAGAGATGATTCTGAAACAATAATAGATAATGGAAAATCGCGCGTAACATTCTGCTGGTGCAATGAATAATTTATTCAAGGTAGAATTTTAAAATGCAGTCAAGACAAAGAATGAATGTATGAATTTAATAAAGATGATGACCCCAATTGAAGAATGTAACAGAATTATACTGGCTTTCCAATGCGAAAAATATCTTGATCATTGAGTTTCAAATATACTCAATTTTTTGACAGATTCATGATATTCATTGCAATGAAATTATCAAATTATTTGCAGCCATATGATATGAACGTTTTAAAATGAATTTTTGAAAACCTTAGCTTTCCTTAAATGAAATTAGAGGGAGATTAATAAGTAATGAAAAGTATTTTAACCAAAAATGTGATATCGATTAATCTACTGTTTATTAGCTTAAGTTGCATAAATTAAATGCTCGAGATAAAACTAAACAATAGTTTTTCATGGATTATAAATTGATGTGAACTTTATTCTTAACTCTTATCCTGAATAATAAAACACAGCGGGAAATAAAAGTTAAATGTGACGATGAAAATTTAAATATAGCATTATATAAATATTTATTTAAAAATAAAACTTTAAATTTTTTAACATGCAAAGAATAGAACTAATCAACAGCACTATTGAATAAGAGCTTTAATTAGCTTTATATTTCAGAACGGTTTGAACAAAGTTGCTGAAGAACGACATAAAAGAAATTTCATTTTGAGAAACCAAGTAATTTTTTAAAAAAATCTTTAAACTTATCTAGCTTCTGTAATTTTAAAAGATTAAATTTAAAACTGTAACTCAACATCTCTAAATTCAAATTAGTTTTAAGCTTTATAAGAACAATTGGAGAAAATAAAAACAATTGGAAATTCATTTGCCGAAGGTCTCAGTAGGAAGAAAATCTTAGAAACATTATTTTAGACGTGACATAAAAAATTTTATACCCTGCAGTTTTCGCCGGTGGAGGGCGCTCTCCTTCCCCCGAGGGTCGGGGATCAGTGGAGTGGCGAACTCGAAGGCTGAAGGAACGTTTTCGCCGGCGAGTGGGAAGTTCGTCGAGATTGACCTTATGGTGTTCGCCCAGACGCTTGTTCTCATTGTACTTGGTGAAGCTGGCCGCATCATTTGTTCTAATATTGACGTCGATGACCGCGAAGTCAAGTATTTTCTACGTGCTGTTCTTTCCGTTGTTTTAGTATTTGTTCTGAATGTCATCATGCAAATAAACTGTCATCACTGGGGCATTGGTAAAAGAAACAACAACACCTTAAAAAGGGCCACGATCGCTACACTTTTGCTGTTTTTTATCTGATTTTTGAAATGAAAAAATATTTATATTTTAAGACCTTGTTAATTATTTTTCATTTTAGTTGAAAGAATTGGTAAGTATAGCGTCATTAGTCATATTAAAATTCATTATTCCAGTATAATGAATTTTTCTGGATATTTTATGATAATATCTTTAGTTTTCATCATATTAAAAGCATCAGTCTTTATTGTTTCTGTATCCAAAATGCCAGTTCATATTTGTTAAAATTGAATAAAATTCATTAACAATTGATCTGAAAGTAGCGGGGGATGAAGGTCTTCTTGAAACAAAAATTATAACATAAATTTTTTTACAGATATTTTTACTGCCGTTTTACCTCTTATATTTTATCATTCCTTGACATAACTTACGAGAATTGCAAATTTGACAAGCAGCTAATCAGATGAATTCCTCGAGATGATGCACCATCACTTTTTCTTACAGAAGTCTAGAATTACCTCAATAGCTAGTTGCCATATCAATGGATCAGTCACCCAATCGACACAGATCGTCGCTTACAAGCAACACCACCTATCTCATTTTTTTGAAATATGAACGAGGAAGAAAATACTCAATTGTTTGCAACCAATAATGAATATTTCTGATTTTTTTTTCCACATCTCGCATGGACATGTGGTCTCATGTTTATGTCAGATGTTAAAAAAAATTCAGAAATATTTGTTATTGGTTGCGAAAAATTGGGTGTTTTCTTCCTCGTTCAAATTTCAAAAAATTGAGATAGGTGGTGTTGCTTGTAAGCGACGAGATAAAGAACTGTTCATCAAGTGATTGACGGCCGTACCGCGTTCATCCAGTCACTCCGATCCCCGCCTTCTCTGATTTTCTTAGTAAACCACGCACCCCCACACACTCATACTGGCCGGTTTTCAAACTAGCGATCGGTTATTTGCGTGGCGTGGAGCAGTCGTGAATGACCAGCCTTATTTTGACCATCACATTCTCATATTTCTCTTTGAGGGCCTGCATGTGCAACGCTCATCAGATCTGGAAGCCCTCGTCATAGTTTTTGTTATCAGCATCGATAGAGACGAAAGGTTTGACAAGATTTGCATCGCAGGTTTAATGTATGCAGTGTAACGAAAATATGGAACATCTCTGATGCTTTGATTGAAAACTTGAATGCATCACCTCTTGAAGCATATACATATATATCTATACTTATAAAAGGCAATGTTTGTGTGTGTGCCTGTGTATATGCGTGCTATGTCCAGACGAATCTTTCGCATTTACAGCCTTGAAATTTGGAATACAGGTAGTCTTAATGGTGACTCATTGTACCTCGAAGCCGGAATTTTAAAATTTAATATAGAAAATTTTTTATTCATTATTTTGTGCTTTTTGGGGTGATTTATGAAACATTTTTGTCCACAGTATCGTTTCTGATTTTAGTTCGAAAAAAATTGATACACCATAGGATAGAACAATTTTCTTTCTAATGAAATTTGTTTTGAGCTTCAAATGTAATTTACTGAATTTTCAGAAATTTTTAAAAAATGGTCAGTTTTGCCATCAAAATTTTATTTTTGTTTTTAAATTTGCTGCATCCGACGTTCTAATAACACTATTATTTTAAATTTTTTTAGCCCTAAAACTGGAACGGTTCTGTCGGATTTAAAACAAGAACGGTTAAAATATATTTTCACTTTTTTTTTAATTAATTTTTTCCTGGTCAGTTGAAAGATATTTTTTCTCTATCGAACTTCCTACCGTGACACTTTCTTGGGGCCGTTGCTGGCAATTTCATTGGCTGACGGTGCAGAGCGCAGGTGACGTCATAACCTTCAATTCAATGAGTTCGATTATTATTTTCGGCAGTATCTTAACGTGTTTATTTGTCTCACATATTTTGCTTGCTGTATAATAATGATTTTCACGTTGCAATTTTTTAATATTGTTTTGGATTTGCATACTCTGTACTGTTTTTGTACAGTTAAAATGTCATTATCGCGAGGATAAATAAGCGGCAAGATCAATGATGTGTATCTTTTGTTTTGATTTTGTTTTCAAAACTTTTTCATGTCATTATGCACGGGTTTTTTTTTTATCATTTTGTTGAAATCCTGATTCCACGGGCAACGCCGTGCTAGCACTGCCAGGTGCTAATAAGCACAGTAGCTAGCTGTTGTAAAGTAACGCTTTGAAATCAGGACATTTATTTTGATTCGGCCCGTGTTTATTTAGGAAAATTATATGGTAAGACGGGATTCCCTTTCCTAAACAGTTATGAAATGTGCACGTTGCTCTGTATTTTTTTGTTGGTTATTATGAGCAATTATTAATCAGTCGGTGTGGATTAATTATGAGCAAGGTTAACATGAAGCAAAGTTCGAATAGCACGCTGATAAAGCCTGTTGTCCGTGTATGTTTTTTCGTCAGTCAAGGAATATGATGCACACCACATTTTTCATGTCACCCATATAGATAGAAGGCTTGATAATCAACATGTTAAAAAATTCAGAACTTTCTCAGTTCAATAATGAATTAATCTTTAAGTGATAATGTGTAAGTTTAAATATTAAAAATATTTAACAGCGTCGTAATGAATATGCTAAGTAATAGTAAGTCATAAATTTTTAATTTAAATAGACATGCGCCACTTTTCTAATGATTATGGCCAGTTTCTCCGATAAACGAATAAAAACAGCTTCAAACGAAAAAAAAAAATTAATGAGCATTGACTGAACCGATGAATTAGAGGGTGGCAAAATTGAAATCTGGATTCCACAGATGATAAGATCTGTCTCGTGCCGTTCAAGTCAATTTCAAAACGTTTCTATAAAGTGAAAGTCTGTAGAGCGTATATCACAATCGAGGTCCATTTCCGTGGGCACGAGGGTAATGCCACTCGCCAAAAAAGTTTGTAGCACGTGACGCATCGAGACAGCCGGTCAGACAGGATTTCGGTATCGTGGAAGGCGAACTACGTAGTAGAATAGAAATAGAAGAGAAGTAGGAAAAAAAGCCAGTAGAAATTGCGTGTTATTTTAATTGTTAACATTAACCTAAACACTTGCTTTCAAGTTTCATTTTGTAAAAACATGTGTGAGTTAAGCTGATTAGTACATCAGCTCATGCTTTAACAAAACATTTTTAGGGTAGATAGTTTGCTTAAAGGATTACGTTGCAAATAGTGACAATACTAAGAAATATTGTTTAGACACAATATTTAATTTCTGAAGGTAAACTTTTCTTACGGTTTAACATTTGTAGCTTCAGCAAATGAACTACATGTTTTATTGTATTTTCTGTATTCCATTATTTTGCTCATGTGTCAACATATATATTGAGTGACTATTTTGTTCAATGCATTGCTTGTGTCATGTTTTACACTTGTTAGGGGCCCCAACACCAATCAACCTGTCATGTGATTTTTGATCCATCAAATATGTGTGTTTTAATCCAGATTATCAGTACATGTGCTCCCTCATAACATGTCATGCTCCACAAATTACTTTTATTCTAAAATTCTTAAATAAACTGCAGTTAATTTATCATTACAGTCTCTGTCGTTTGTTCATGTTTATATTTTATTCCATACTGTATCCTAACAGGTTATCCAGGTCTGGTGCTACTTATTAATTTGTGTCAGGCTTATTATTATTATTATGTTTACCTGGGGTTATTGATCAAATATTTTGAACGCAACGCAGTTTGCAATATTTCTTGGCTATACTATTTATACGATCAAAATTTTCTTAGATGTACTCATGTTAAGATTGATAATGATCATGCATCTATACAAAATTTGTTTGTAATAAAGTAAAAATTTACACGACAACTTTATCAAAAAGTGATAAACACAGTTCGATTTTCTGGCACCGGCTCGATTAAAGGATGCCTCAGTTGATTGAGTTCCGGATAATCGAGGTTCTTCAAAGGACTTTGCAGATTTGAATCGATGTCAGATGAAGAAAACAACAAAGTCAGCACTCCGTACTAACGTAGCCGTATTCATAAACAGAGCAGGATAAAATTTCTTAAATGCATGCTTTAACCCTTTTCTTAAATGCATGCTTTAACCCTTTTCTTAAATGCA
>BGPR01003786.1:29760-41152 GCA_013235015.1 Araneus ventricosus | reverse complement strand
GCTTTAACCCTTTGTAAATATTTAACCCAGCATGCTAAAGGGACATCTTTTTTTAGTAGTAAAAAGGCTTTGGGATTGACATTCATTTTAGAAAAGAAATTCATTTGCCTGTTCGATGACATTAATTTTTTGTTAATTAATTTTTCTAATTAATAATGAATTATAAAGTCCAGATATCCGTTATGGTTTGAGAAAAGAAATCGGACCTAAAAAATGCATTTAAGAATTGATGAAGTTGGTGGTAGGTATATTCGCCCCAGCCTCATAAAGGGTTAAAAGATAAAGAGGCATTCTTTTTTTATTTCTAGTGCGTAAATTAAATATGATCCGAAAGGGAGATGATTTGAATTTTACTGAACCCTTCTTGGAGGTTAGATTCAATTACTGATTGGAATCTTAGATTTAGATTAGATTAATCTTGATTCATAAATTTAGCTCTCGGGATATTAGATTTGCCAAAGCGAAATAGTTAAATGCAAATTATCATTTCTGATGTAATATATGTAAATTTTCTTCTTTTCAGCGTTTGATCGTAAGTAGTGCACTGATTTTTCATTTTCGTTTCTTCTTGGTAATTCTTTCTCGCTCATAATAGAATTCTTCAAGTCATTTCAAATGATTTTCATCCTTTCTTCAAGCATTTAATATCATGCTTTCCTGCCATTTTAAAATTGTGAGGAAACGAAAAATGAAACCGCCTTCAATTTTTGTATATTGCATTATAGGTAATTTTTTAATAAAATTTTAGTTAGGCTGCCGCCAAACTTGAATTTCCTCAAATGATAACTCATCCAATTTGATATTAAATTTAGCGCAGTTCAGAACTTACAGTAGGAGGCCAGCTTAACGGTAGGGGAAAGATCCGTGAAGTTGCCGACGGGATATTATCGTCTATATATATACAATAGTCCAGTCAACGAAGGAAAAAGAAAATGGTATAGTTTTGCAATTTGGCGCATTTGTTGGGGGTAACGTCCTAAACGACATACTAAACATCCCCACCGGTGGGGTGTGAGCGGGGCTACAGGGGGTTTAAAGGGGGGCATTTTCAGTTTTTCTTAAATATCTCGAAAACTATGGGTTCTATCAAAAAACACTCAATTACAAAACTGAACTACATGAAATTTCCTACGAAAAAGTCCTACGTTTTTATTGTAGAATCAATAGTTTAGAAGATACAGGGGGATTTAAAGTTAATATTTCTAAAATTCCTTATTGTAATGGTAAACTCGATTAAAAGGGCTGAATCAAGAACCCTCATACCTATATAATAATTATACAATGATAGTATTGTATGTGTCGGAGCGGGGGGGGGGTTGTGACAAACCCATTTGGCAATTATGCTCCCTTCCTCCCCTCACATCCGTTCCCCTTTACAAGTTTCCTTCTACTCGTAGTCCAATCAACGAATTGCAAATTTAAAAAATGGTGTAGTTTTGAAATTCGGCACAGTTGTTGGGGAGAGTGCCCTAAACGACATACTAAAAGTCCCCGCTGGTGGAGGGTGCGCAGGAGTCACGGGGGTGAAGAGGGGATTCCTCAGTTTTTCTTAAATATCTAGAAAACTATGGATCCTAGCGAAAAAAAAAATTAAGTATAAATCAAACTACATTAAATTTCCTACAAAACCAGTCTTAAATTTTTTGTAGCATGAAATTTTAGAAGATACAGGAGGATTTAAAAGTGAATATTTCTAAAATTCCTTATTGTAATGGTAAAATCAATTAAAAGTGCTGAAGCAACAAGCCTGAGAAAGACCTGATGCCTTTACAATAATTATACAAGGATACAAGGATAGTATTGTATGTGTCGAAAGTAATGGCGGTGTCATGGCGGGGGGGGGAGACAAAGATATTTGATGATCAGTCGTGGTCCCTTCCTCCCCTCACGTCCGTTCCCCTCCACAAGACCTCTTCTACTTAGTCTTTTGGTTCTGTTAAAGCTCCAAAATGAGTGCATTAGACAGTATAATCTAAATCTACATATATAAGCTGAGTTTAACTTAAAAGCTCGCAACCAGTCTGTCACAGTTCTACAGAAACTTTTTCTTGTCATTGAAGAAATAAGACCAGGCATGTTCAATTACTAACACAGAAAATGGCTGCTAAAGGAACTGAAACGAGAGTCGCTACAGGAGATGCTGATACTTATATTGTGAGATCTGGGTTAGACCTAAACATAGTCGTGTTATTGATTGCTTTGGCACCACTAGAAAGTAACATTTATTTTTTGAAGCCTGACAAGGGAAAAGTTGAAGCTAAATGATTTTTTACAAGAAAGCGGCAGAAAGAACTTTCTTTTGCCCAAACCATCCTCCTTGTGCAAAATCTATTTCACACAAGTAATGTTTTGTGTTTTGGGGGTTATTTTTGGCACGTTTACGGCTGTAGTATCTTTTCTAATGATCGTTGAAAAACAATCAATGCACCATCGAATAGAACAGACAATTTTCGTTCTAATGAAGTTTGTTTTGAGAGCTTCAAACATAATTTACTGAATTTTGAGAAATTTTTAAAAAATAGTCAGTTTTGCTATCGAAATTTTATTTTTGTTTTTAAATTTGCTTCATCCGACGTTCTAATAGCACTATTGTTTTCAATTTTTTTCCAGCTTATAACTGGAACGGTTCTGTCGGATTTAAAACAAGAACGATTATAAATAAACGGTTATAAAATAAACGGAAAAGGTATTTACCTTTTCCTTTTTTATAAATTAATTTTTTTCCTGGTCAGTTGAAAGACATTTTTCTCTGGCAATTATTCTCCCGCGGAAGTTTTTCCGGGGCCTTCCCAACATGCATTGTTGCAATTTCATTGGCTGACAGTGCAGAGCGCAGGTGACGTCATAACCTTCAACTAAATGACTTCGGTTAGTATTTTCGGCAGTGTCTTAACGTGTTTATGTCTCGCATATTTTACTTGCTGTATAATAATCATTGAAAAAGAATATGGAGGCCTTTCTAGGAGGGCTCCATTTTTTTTTTCTCTTGAGCGAGTCAGATTGGCAAAAATTTAGCCCATATTTTGATGGCAATTTTCGTTTCTCTTTTTATTACGGATTGAAAAGAACTTTGGAATGAATAGGGGATAATAGCATTTGTAGCTGAAAATCCTCAAAACCCTCTTTTTCAAATCAAATAATAATCATTTCACGTTGCGATTTTTTTAATATTGTTTCGGATTAACGTACTATGTATTGTTTTTCTACAGTTGAAATATCATTATCGCAAAGAAAAATAAACGGGAAAATCAATAATGTGTATCTTTCGTTTTATTTTCAGCACTTTTTCATGTCATTGTGGGTGGTTTTTTTTTATATTATTATTGAAGTCCTGATTCCACGGACAAAGCCGTGCGCGTACTGCTAGTATTTTATATAGAAGAATTTTTTTTTTTTTTTTTTACATTAAAACTATTAGACGGGAACATTTTTTTAACCTGAGCAATAAGGTACAATAGTGTATTACTACGTGGGCATTAGCTAGTACGATATAAAATAACGTAGAATGAATAATAATTATTTATTTAGGCTTAAATATGTTTTCCATGTACAAACTCTCTATAACGATTTCAACAACTGATGCATTAAGTAATAAACTTGCATGCCGGTTTTCTTTTCAGATACATTATGAATTTGTTTTTTTTATTTTTATTTCATACTAGCAGCACGCGCACGGCGTTGCCCCAGGAATCAGGACTTCAACAAAAAAAACAAAACAAAACAAAAAACGCCCACAATGAGACGAAAAAGTTTTGAAAACAAAATCAAAACAAAAGATACACATTATTGATTTTACCGCTTATTTTTTTTCGCGATAATGACATTGTATCTGTAGAAAAACAGTACAGAGTACGTTATTCCAAAAAAATATTAAAAAATTGCAACGTGTGAAAATCATTATTATACTGCAAGCTGTATTTTCTAATTCAGTCGAACGTTTGACTAAATATTTATTATTTTCCCCCATTGATATTCTAATTTTAAGTTTTAGAAAAATACAAAGCTTTCAACTTAAATCTTATGAGAAATCTCCTATCTATCTAATTTAAATCGAATTTACTGATACAAGCAGGGCCAACCTAGGCCATGGCCTAGGGCGCAATTATGAAAGAAATTACAATAAAACAAATTTCAGAATTATTTTGGGAAGACCAAACAAAACGCTGTTTCTTAAGCGCATTGAATAAACTGGTGAAGCCTATCTCTGCAGTTGAGGTGAACGTAGGGGCGCGGAGTTTGAGCGCTTTCACCTGGGACGAGTCAAAATCGAACCGAACTAAGCTCGTTTTAATACGCTTCGTGTAATCTGCAGGTTTATTTATTCTAACTAAAAATAATCCTTATCCAGAGAAGCCGAATTTCTGAAGTTGATCCCCCACACACACACATATTTTTCGTAAAACATGTTTAAATTGGCATTTTTTCCTACTATTCTTGCATGATAGAAGTAAAAGTAATTTAATATTCTAAAATCAAATAGTAGGCAAAATATTACGGTGCTTGCTCAAGAAAAGTCAAAGAGAATCGTTTGCATCCAGACAATGGAAAGTAGTTGCCTCACCAATAAGAGAAAAGAATTAAAAAATTATTCAAAATGAAGTACTTCATAACTTTCTATTTCAGATAACCTGAGTTTCCAGAATATTTTAACAACTCTTCGAGCAAGTGTGTTGAGAGTTGTCCCACGAAGCAGTGCTTGAGGAGAGGTCAATGATTTTTATTTGACTAACCAGCGTCGTTTTATAGCAATTGTTAAAAGTAACTAAATACTATTTATACACTACGAGACTTTGAAATGACATAAGGAAAAGTAATCATCTGATAATAAATATTTCTTTAAAGAAGAATTTGATGATAATTAACTTCATTTTCAGTTTCTGGAGCTGGTAAGTACGATTCATTTTTAAGGTTTGGATTTTTCAATTATTGACCTTCACTGATTGATGTTTCTTTTCGTTAAAAGTTGTCTAAATCTATTTCAATGTATGTAAGGAATTTTGGAAAAATTATGAAAACAGTCATTTTTGCACTTCATTATTTTTGTTAAAATTAATCAATTAAAAGCATTTAAGCATTAATTAATTAATTGTTTAAATAAAATTTCTCCTTCAAGACGCCTCCCTACTGTAAATATGTGGTTTAACTCTTTACTGCATAAAGGGTGAAACCATTTCTGAAAAAGGTAGTAAGTGAATTTGAATGTTTAAAGTTTTAATTTTACGTCTTACAAAAGTAAGGAAAACATATTCCTGTCGTGAGGCGAAGGGAGCTTCTGTTTGTCTCCTCCCAATTTCCTACACTCATTTCATAAGAAAAATTAGTTAAATAAAGTTTTTTTTTAAAGGGAGCTTCTGTTTGTCTCCTCCTCATTTCCTACACTCATTTCATAAGAAAAATTAGTTAAATAAAGTTTTGCAAATATTTATTTGTTTTAAAAAAATGTGCATTTTGCTCCTGCGTGGTGGTCAAGCTTTTGAGCCTGGCGTTATGCCAGCTGGCAATATCTTTTAAACTCTAACTATGTCTATTCCCTTTTAACGAAAAGATTCGAGTACGATTGCTGTAAGCAGTAAGAGTTTAATAGTACATTTCTTTAAATGGAAATGTTAATCACATTCCATCTGTTCAGAATGGAGTTGGTTTTTCTTCTAGTTCTATTTAAGTGAAAGCTTTGCTGGATATTCAGTAAATTATTCCCTCAATTTATAAATTTGTCCTTTTATTTCAGTAACAAGCCGTAAGTAACTTTTATATTTAAATATTTCTTTTCCATTTCAATTGAAGCAAGAGTACCAGTTTTAATCTTAGAAGATTCCCCACGCTTCTATGGCAAAATCATATCATTCATATTCCCCTGCCCTGTGACATTGTTGATATTACTGTTTCCTTTTGCTAGAGAAAAGGTTTGCTTTTTCTTTCAAAATTACCTGATTTCATCGACTACATTTAAACAAATGAGCTCTATAAGAGACTAAATAAATTTTCTTCGAGGAAATTTATTAGTAAAATAAAATTTTAATGCACCTTTATTGCGTGTTACAATGCAGTCATTTAACGAAATGGCAACTGGGCAAAGAATTATTTTTAAGATACACTTTTCTTTAAAAGTTCGAAAAATTAAAATGAATTTGCTGTCATTCCGTATTCAGGTGCAACAATCTTGTAGCAGCTTTTCATACAGCAGTAATAGTTGATTTCTCTGTCCTGCTTCCAATATAATTGAAAACGTGTTGATTGTAACTTGCTAATTTAATGCACGCACGTATGGCTCACTTTAACATGCTTATTATTTAACTTTTAACTCCGATTATTACATTATGGATTCCCGTATTATTGGTATTAAACTTTTCTTTCATACAGATGCTATTAAATTCATGTTAATAAAAATTTAATTTCGTTATCTTTCAGTTTTAACTTCAGGTAAGAATACTATATTATCAGAAAATACGCACGCATCTTCTAATTAAACCGAAAAAATTACTGCAGCTATTATTAGGATCTTGCAGAAATTGAATTGGATACTTGTTAATAAGTTTTTCTGTGTACCTTTGCGATATACCTGTAATAAATTCTTTCGCCGAATGCTGTTACAGAACGTCTGAATTATGATTCGGTTCGATTTCTTTCTTCCCATCGCTTTAAAGAAAATATGGTAGCAATCTATTTGTTCTAGAATATTTGGCCAAATCCATAGTCAAGGACGAAGAGAAAGTCTTCTATTGGTCAGAGCGACCATTAAGCACCTAGGTATCAACTGAGGTAGAAATCTGACCTAGCTCCAATAGGTGATTTTAGGTTGCCTTCTTGTTGAACTTTCAGGAGAAACTGACCTACATCTGTGTTTAGCTTGGAAGAAAACCAGGAAAACTTCCAGTAGACGTCTTCAGCGAGTAATTCATTGCTAAAGCGCATATCGGTCTGCCAGTTTTTGAATAATGTTGGCTCCTCTTATTCGCTAGGCCACATATGGGCGGTAATGTAAATATAAAACTTATAAGAACTCAAAATAATTTTTGCTGAAGCTTTCGATTTTACCTACAAGCTTTCCCCAATCGATGGTACAAAGTAGTCATTGCTTATTTTTTGAATTATATTTTGCAATATTTATTATATATGGTACAATTTTCTATACAATCTTGTATATTTTATACTATAAACATTGCTAGTTATTAAAATGCTTTTTTTAAAGGAATCTGGTGCTTTCGTTAATCCAGCACTTCTCTTGCCCGATTTCTACAGGATTACCGAGAGAATACTCTACTGTGAAATGAACCATGTGTATCATCGCAAAAGGCTCACTACTGTACGCCAAATAGCAAACCCTCTTCGGAAAAAACTCCCCCGATGTGCACGTTGTGTTAGGCTCCTTGCACACACACCGATTCGTGTCGACCGGTTTGAAACCGGTCTGCAACATTCCATTAGTAGTGTATAGAGAACAGTTGGAGCTTTTGAAAAACATATTGAACAATATTTTTAGGGATATTTTTTTTCTTTATTGATATTTTCAGTATAAGAATGAGAAAATTACTTATACACAAAGAAATTTTTAATGGATAGTTAAAAATAATGGTTCTCAGTGGCGGATTAGGTTTGTTAAAAGACCAAGCGCTTTAAAATTTAGGGGTCTCTGGAAATATATATATGCTTTTTTACATTTGAACAAGTCGGTTTTTCTAATTTTAAAATAATATTAATGATTCCGCATACATTCCATACTTTTATTTCTATTTTTTAATTACATTTTGTACTTGCTTTGTTATTTATATTTAAATAGCTTAATAAATCCTTGTTGAATAATTGCAATGCCTTAAAGTTAGTTATAGTTAACTGAACATAATTTCCTAATTTTCATTTAATATAATTCGCTTTCAAATAAGAATAATTCTCAAAACAACTTTACTCTCCGACAGCCTTAGAAGTAAATATAAATTTGCTGTTTTCACATTGGTTTCTCTTTTAGTTTTAATTTATTAACGTAATAAATGAAAATTCAATTTTTTCGAATGTTGAAGTGATTGCTTTCCACAATATTAACACATTATAATTTGGTTGTATTGCCAAGTCAATTTTTAAGGTGTCCGCCTACGTTGGGACCACCCATTTTCTGTCGAAAATCAAAAACATTTTTTTCGTTCTGGAATATGATTTCAATTAAATTTTTAATTATATATATATATATTTCCATACTGCATAAATTACTGTAATATTGATGATTTCGTTTAAAACTTAATGCTTTTCTATCCCCATTGAATTTTTCATTGAGAGGTGGAATCTTTATTACCTTTTGAAAAGTCTTTCCCTCCTATATAATTCCTGGAATTCTTTTTGCTTTTCTAATATTAAAATTGCTATGAAGACTTAAAAAGTAAATTCATCATCACTCCTATCGACAAAGCTATGAACTATGCTTTTATTTGCAAACAGCATTATATAATCTTCTGGATACGGAACTTAAAAATTCAGCAACATACAAAAAAAGTCAATCCTTATATGACTTACAATATCCAAAACTTCTCATTTATAAATTCTTCCAAAATTAAGAAATTTAATTTTTGCTTTCCTTATATTACTATTAATCCAAATTTCTCATAAAATCCTATTTCATATCGTTTTATCACTTGTGGAACTTCTTCATATATGAAGCAACCTGGTTACATTTTCTTCAATCTGTTAAAAATTACTGAAATGCCATTTTGTTCAGAAGGTTTCACTTGGATTATTAACAATAATAAACCGGTTATTGATTTCTAAATAATAAGAACAGTATTTCTTCTATTGAGACTTTTGACTTCAAAGATCTTTTACAAGCATTCCTTTAGCCACTCTTCGAGAGGTGCTACTATACTTTTTTATTACAAAAATATTCTCAATATTTCTTTTGAGTATTGGGATAATGTAATTTTTACATATTTAATAATTTTATTTACAATGGGGAAAGTATTTTTCCAATCACTAGCATTTCAAGGATCTTCATTTTCTCTTTACAACTAACCTCTTCCTTCATTATTTTGAGAAGAATTATTTACTTCTTCATCCTCAGGCTTTCAGATTCGTAGATGATCTTATTGTTTTTAATCATGGATCATTTAATATTACGTGGCAAAATAATCCTTCATTGTTCTTAAACAAACAACTGTAATCAGTTTGAAGCGGATTTTAGATCTGGATATTAAACTTGTTGATAATAACTTTGTATCGATATTTTTTGACAGAATGGATTTTAATTTTTGTGTCAACCGACTTTCATATTGGTCTTCTAATATTTCTTAAGATTTATAGAAACACTATTCTCTCCAATTTTCTCGCATTAGATCTATTTGTTCGAACGAAATTTCAAAATCTAGACAATTAAAGCTTTGTATGATCAACTTTAAATAATGGTATTCCCGAAAACTTTGTGCGACGATATCTCAAGCAGTGATTACGGAGCTACTGACAAAGCCCTCTTTCTATCTTTCTTTTTCTCTGTTTGGCAACGGCAAAACTGGTTTGGCGTTCATTCTCCTCGTGGTCGCGTAGCTTTTCCTGGCCATGGTAAGCATATTCACTTTTATTTTATTATTTTTTATGTTACGGCTGTTTTTTTTATTTTATTCTAGGTCTTTGTATTCGGATTTTTTGTATTTGTGTTCGATTTTTTGATTCTTTTAAATCTTCTTAAATGTATTTATTTTTTATTAGAATTCTTCCATTTTTTTTGTCTTGTGCTTTAGAGGATGATAGCAATTTGTTTTTTTTTTCATTCAGCATTTTGATTTCGTTTGTCGTTAGCAGAAAAAAGCACAAATTAATATCATGAGCGAGCTTCTCTTCCTGACAAGCGGCTCGCTATGATATTTTCAATTTTATTTTGGTTTTGCTATTTTGCCATTTGTCTTGACTGTGTTTGAGTTTCTTTTTCTTGTGTTTATAAGTTTGTTTTGATATATATATATATATATATATATTAATATATAATTTTATTTTATTTTTATATTCATAATTTTATATTCATGGCTGCTTTAAAAACGAAATTTTTAACTTCCGATTGCGGTAGATATTTAATACAGGTTCTTTTAGTGGCCTTGCACCCATTTTGTTCATTGTTTACATAATGTACCTAATGGAGTCAAATAACTGACCATACCATATGACATCTAATCCCAAAATTTCTTTTATTTTACTAAAGCGATAATCGGAAATGAAATTAGAAACATTTTAGTAAAACTTAGTAGCTGAAAATGGAAAACTAAACAAGTATTTGTTTTTCATTGCTTTCACTTAATAATTCACTTAGTATTTATTTCTGTTTAGTTGCAATTTAGTTTAGTTTTAAGAACTACATAACACTTGAACTTTGTAATTAATTTATGAGCCAATATAGGCTTTCGAGGCAATGTGCCTGAATTTTGTATAATGTAAACTGTCGTTTTCAAACAACATTCAACAAACAAACATTGAGAATTTCATAAACTAAAAAATTGATTTACTACTTATAAATTTTTCCCGTTTTTTATCAGTTATTAAAGCACGTTTTACATTTGAATAAATGCATAAAAGTTAAAATTATATTATTGTCAAATTTGTCGGTTTGTATTTCATAATTCACACATTTTTATTAAAAATTTCTTGTTCCATTCAAATTGATCTCCGATATTTCAGCGACATTTTTAGTATATGAGAAAGGTATTTTTAACTAATCTTCACAGGAAAATAAAAAGAAAAATAAAAAATCTGTTAAACCATTTTTGTTTTCTTTTTTGAAATGAAAACAAGCATAGATTATCTTGGTTTGAAAAATTAATATTACATATTTTTCATTTGCGCTTCATATTAGTTCAGTATTTAGAATTAAATTAACTCGATATTCCTTAAGTTATAATATACTTTTGTCAATTCAAAACATTTTCATTATGATAATTTCATATGTAATTATTATTATCGATTAAATATACTAATAATAAAGGTACATAGCAAGTTAAGTAAAATTTATATTTCAAAACTTTATTTAAATACGTAAAAAAAATTTAAGTATTTAAATAGTGATTTTAGTTTGTGATATGTTGGCTAATTATTGTGTTATTTTTTCAAGTATGGCAGAAGAAATTAATAATGTATTCGAGAATGATTAGGTTTACATCCGGTATAAACACGAATCGGTGTGTGTGTGAGGAACGCATCGCCTGTAAAAAGCCAAATATTTTCAAAACCGGTCGACACGAATCGGTGTGTGTGCAAAAGTAGACAATTTTCTCATCTATCTACAAAAATCGGTGTGTGTGCAAGTAGCCTTAGCCTGTGCAAGCTCCAATATCTATATCTATCCCTCCTCTATACACTACTAATGGAATGTTGCAGACCGGTTTCAAAGCGGTCGACACGAATCGGTGTGTGTGCAAGGAGCCTTAGC
>BGPR01003786.1:0-29750 GCA_013235015.1 Araneus ventricosus | reverse complement strand
TTTCAAAGCGGTCGACACGAATCGGTGTGTGTGCAAGGAGCCTTAGCAAGCGTGCGAGAGCTTGCTCAATTAAAGAAATCATTTTACGCGGTCCACTTGTACAAGATCATTTAAATAATTTCTGTGGTAGTATAAAAATCTTAATTGCCGTGTTATTTTTAAGAGTAAAATTAGAGAGCTATTAATCAAATACTGAAAAAAAAATATCCGAAAAGAACTATTTTAAAGTTGAAATAAAAGTAAATAATACTGATAAGAGACCATTTAAAAATATCTGAAAAAAATAGAACTTCTTAAGTTCACATCTCAAAGTAAACATCTTGAATTCATCCTCTTTCTTCAAAGAATCTTTCATAAAACTGTTTGCATCATTTGTGACACTCTACTAAAACCGCGATTCCTATGTCTCTAATTTAATGATGTCAGACTTTTCAAAACGACGTCAAATACTGCCAGACTTGAATGATTTGGCCTAAAACAAATTTCCAATCAACGTGAAGTCACAACTGAGCGTATCTCGGAATCGAATTAGGCTTCAAACTTGGCTCCTCCGCACGGTAACGACATTCAAACGTGAGAGTTGTGGAGGAAAAAGTATAACTATTTTTTGCATGTACAATTTAAAATTAATTAAGTCTTTGTCTTCAACCAAATATTAATTTTATTATTATGCTTCATGGGGTCTTAAAAAAATTACACTTACAGCTTATAAATTTACTCTGCAAAAGTAATAAAAATGATCATTTTGATGTACGAAAAAATGATGCAATCTAATAAACCGAGTTACAATTTTCAGTCTATTACAAATTTTATCTTTATTTATTGCTTCGTTTATTTAAAAGAAGGAATGAGAATGCGCAGGACACATTTTAAAATCAAGATCAAACATTTATCAGTACTATTTCGCTGTTTCACTTATTCTTAAAATAAGTACTTTAATTTCACTTTAACAGTAAAGTTGTCTTTTAGTATGTGCCTCGCACCTATTAAGAAACAAATTGTGAGAAAATGTTTATCATTTGTTAAAGGAGATAAAAGACAAGTTTAATCATTGCAGAAATTACTACTTCACATTTTTAACGAAACAATATCGCTGTTTATTACATTTTCAAAATATCTGGTGCACAACATGCTTTCAAGAGCTATTTTTAAATATATATCAAGTGCTGCAGATTTCTCGATTTTCTCTGTTTTATTTTATTGAATCAAAGTTACAAAGCACTACTACAGTACTTTATGAATCAATCAAATTTCCATCTATCAGAATCCAAATTGCCATTTACTTCCACAAGATCATAAATTTTACAGTTAGAATTAATTATTTAAAAATCAATAAGAAATTAATTAAAACTCTGAATCATTTACAGATAATGAACAACAACAAAGAATTAATGCAATTATTACAAAATAAAAGTCAACTTCACTCAGGGCCTGATTTGGACATGATGGGGATGAAGCTATATAAATCCCTATATTTTCAACATTTTCATTTCAATTCCACCAGATAGTCGCAGAAATCTTGAAAATATGCATGTCTTTCAATTATTTGAAAATATATTGCTTTTTTTTTTACTTTTAAGAAATAATTAAGGATATGTTTGCAAAATCACGAATATTATACTAGACAACCTTCCAAGTTTCAATTAAAAGCATTTTTTTTTTTCGTGATTTCCCAAAACTAAAATATCTGATTGTGACTTAAAAATATATACTAAACAACTTATCGTTTTCCATGCACGTGATGCTATATGTATAAAATTTGTCTTCAGACGCAATATTCCTCTATTCATTCTTAAGAACTATTCAATAGCGATATTTGTATTGCTTTGCAATTAGCAAATGATGGAGGAAATTTTTTAATGAAAAATTTCTTTTGGGGCCGATTATTTAAGCCAATACTTGACACATATTAAATGCTCCAATACACTAAAAATAGGCAAACAAATCGCATGGAAAATAAAACAGGATTCAAGTAAATTATTTTAATACCAAATTCTGGTTAATTCTAAAAAACCCGCATTTCTTTTCCCAAGATGAAAACGTTGAAGATCACTTAAATTCCTTCAAATTTAAAATTCGTCATCTCATTTTATTCAAAAGAAAAATTCTGTTCAATCATATCAGCACACATTTTATTCGGTTCTAATTCAACTGCTGTCATATTTAGATACATCATCCCACGTGCGTGTAATAATAAAACATATGCGTAATTACAACATTTATACGTAATGATTCTCAAATACAGTGTGGATACAGTACTAGCAAATAACTATCTACTTTTTAAATTTATGTACATGTAATCTAGAAAATTATATATATAATAGTTTATTATAACTGTATCGCGAATATTCTTCTTTCTTCATTTCTGAATTTCTTGCAAATAAGGAGAGTTGCGTGTGGACCGTCGGCCTAGATCGAGCTTTATTGCAACTTCAATTCTGTTAAATTTCGGCTGTAAAATAGGCAACTTATGTGCAACGATGTAAATGTGGCTTGTGGAATCATTTTTTAGAGAAATCCTCGGTTATAATTAGAGAACAAGTGATAGTGAACAAGTGAGTGATATAGATATCATCAATTGAATATTTTACTAAACTAATATAGCCCATCGCATTAGGTAAAATAGGGGAAAAATTTATATAGTTTTGAAACTTTGGTCAAACTCTTTGACCTCAAGGATATCAGAACCGAAAGTTCCACCCTCTCAGGGGGCCTCCTAAGGAAAAACTAAAGTGAAGTGGGGTGTTTGGTCAGTTTTCCAGATTTCTTCAACCCCACATTCAATGTTAGAAATGGTATAGATGAAAGTCGTAGAGCATCAACATTCTGCGTAGAATGAGTACCAACACTATACATTTTGTTGCAGTAGTTTGAAACCAATTTCTTTAACTGGAACCGATTTCTCAATTAAGAAAGCTATTTCCTCTTCTTTCATTTCTTTACATTTTAAATTCAACTGATTTGCAGATATCCATCGATTTAATTTAAATTAAGACGATTTTAAGCTCCCAAAATGATATACTGGAAATAACTGCGAATAAATGTTTGATTGTTTATAAATATTTATTATTTGCCAGTTAAAATATCTACAGTTTTCAGCACCCTCATATTAAAGGCTGTTTTCACTCTCTTTGTTGCATTTCAATTAATAAAGAATCGAATGAATTTTTCATTGATATTTAGTAAATATACAGCTTTATGGTATAATATCAAAACATTTTAGCCAAATATTCATTTGTTGAAATGAAAATCATCTGCTCATATTTGTACTGATGAATAGGTTCATTTTCGTCATCAAAGCAATAATTATACAAAAATTCCCAGTAAAATCATATTTAGAGAAAATAGATAGATAAAAAATTTCGAAAGTAAAAAAAGTATTTACTCAAACGAAAATCTGAAATTTTTTTTATAATTTAATAACTGATTCAAAAGGCGTAATGCTGTGCAGAAAAGAAGTCAAATGTTAAAATTACGCATTTATCTTAATTTCATTTTTTTGTCGTTTCCAGAATTATATTATTGCTCTATTAAAAATTTATATACAACAAAGGAGAGGGGGGGAAAGCAGACACAAGGAACAGAATCAAATCAAGGAATAAACTTTAAAAATGTTCCTCGGATTTCAGTAGGGGTAAAGCTAATTATCAATTTTCCCTTGAGAAAGTGGTGATTATCCCATAGAAAAGAACCCTGCCCATCAATCACCTACTTATCAGAACGACAAGTATGCATTCTCTATTGCCCTTTAGCTCGCCAAAGTTTTTCTGCCGAAGGTAATTAAGATCCAGTAAACCTACAATGTGTGCGGAAATTCCACTAGTTCATGATCGGACACAGAACCATTGCCCGGCAGGCCATTCACGGTGAACCGAGGGTCACGAACGACCTGTCTTGTGCTTAAAAATCGAATGGCGTCTAGTGTTATGACACTCATGCCATTATATTTTTAGCCCGAGGCAGATCCTTCACGACCGCTACACACACACACAAATTAATCCACTACCAGTCATTCCAATCCCCTGCTCTCCTATTTCTCGATGAAGAAAGCACCCTAAGTCTTTTCCCTCTCCCAAATCATGGCCCGGCAGCGAAAGATAAAGCTGGACATTCACTGTCAGATCAGCTGGTTCAATTTTGGCGCACACAGCTGTCCATGCGAAAATCCGGCGAAAGTTCAGTTTTCATCATCGTTCGTGGTCCATTTGAGCGGGTCATAAACTGAAATGCGACCGTGGAGACAGGGAGCAGACCTCTCACAAAATGTAGACTCGTGGAGAGGGGCACTTTCTGGCGAATGTGGGAGTCCCGTTTTGAAAGCGGGAGTAGACGCAGTAGCCTAGAGGATCGGAGTGACCGGTAGTGCGGCTTGCGCGGAACCTCCGTGAATGATCCACCCAAGCGGATGGACTGAAAAGTGGAATGCTGTGGATTGAACTTTTCATTTTCGTGGTACAGTCTGATCGTCAATGTCCAGCTTAATGGGATCGGTGGATCACGAGAAGAGAAGTGGATTGGATATCCGGTTACCGGATATCCAACCTTCCGCTCCACACATCTCTAGTCCTGACGCGTTTCTACACTGGCGTCGGTTTATGCGGAATTACGTGTTCAGCCTAAGAACCACTGCTGTGCATTCTTCTGTCGCTCGTGTTTTAGCTACACTTCAACAACGACTTCTATTTTACTAATTTCAATCTATTTTTTTTTTTGGTTTAAAAATATTCTATAAGTACATATTTTATCACAATTAGCTTATTTTAAAGCTTAAAATGTAATATATATTTTGTTTCAGTTTCAAGATTCAGTAAGTAAAACCAGTTTTTTTTCTTTTAAGTTTCCGATTTATTCTAGTTCTTAACTTGAAGAAATACTTATTGAATGCCGAGTTTTAGCTTTATTGCACCATTTTATTATGTGTTAATCTTTATCAAAGATTGTTACTTTCTTTTGGCACCGAGACATATTTTCTTCTTATTTATTTTTTTTATTGGTAACTAAATTTTTGGAAATCATTTTGTATCAATTTACATAGAAAGGAATTCACAAATATAGTTTAGAAATAGCTTTAAATTTTACATTTGCAGTTCTTATATTTGAACCTAGAAATAATTAACTCATGAAGAAAGAAACACACACAAAAGAGTACTGAAATTAAAACCCCTAATTTTAAGAAGCAAAATTTGAATTTATTACAAACTGAAATGAGCGCCATCTGATAAGTTAGAATGCGAGTTATTATTCCCAGGGGTTTTGTTAAACCTTTCAATGAACTTAAAATGTCATTTTTAAAATGAAATTTGAAAACATTAGTTGCTGGAAAATATCAGAGGTATTATCTATTCTTCTCATTGTTAACTCAATTCTTGCCTGACAACAGTTCGATAGCAGTATTTCAAACAATATTACTGATTTCAATAATTGTCGATTATTTTTTCATTCCATTTAAATGGAAAATTTTGTTTGCAGATAGTTTTCATATAAACATCAGATGACGTGATGGCAAATAAAAGTGCATAACATCTGACAAAAGTTTAAAAAAAACTCTTTGTTCTTCCATGACTTGCCTGCGTCTAATAAAAAAGGTTGATTATTGATCTCATTTTACTAAGCGCCAGGAAAGTCAGGAAAGGGATAAAAAAAATACTGGGACTTAGTTCCCTACTCAAGGCCAAAAAACGCAGAGTGATGACGCTTTCCAGATACAGACCTTCCCACGTGCAGCCGAAAGTCACAGCTCCCCGCTCTTCTATACAGTAGAGCTTTAAAAATGATCAGTGCGTGCTGTCGTCAAATTTCTTATATGAATCTCATCAAATTTTGAGAAAAGCTTCAGCTGTCATGAGACTTATGCAAAGTCGAAAAGAGTTCATAGGGAAGATTGTACAGAGCCATAAGAGTTTGGGAGTTGTTCATACGTTTCCAGCATGCCCGAAATTGTCAAAAGTGATGACTTCCGAAAAATCGGCGAATATCATAACATCTAAGATGTGCATTCAGCTGAGCATGAAAAATGACTGAATCACTATTTGTGAGTTATCTGGAAGAGTGCAGCATTTGCTATGCTTCAGTTCAGCCCATTCTGACCGAAGATTTGGCAATTGTTATAAAATTTAAAAAAATTTTTTATTTAATGTTTTGTGTTGTTTTGGGTGATTTTTTCCCATTACTTCTCAATAGCATGGTTTCGGGTAACTGTAAGACAAAAATGATACACCATCGGAGAGAGACGCGATTTTCTCTAATGAAGATAGTTTTGAATTTCTAAGTAATTTACTGAATTTTGAGAAATTTTAAAAAATAGCCACTTTGCCATCGAAATGTTATATTTTGTTTTTAAATTTGTGCATCCACTTTCTAATAACACTTTATTTTCAATTTTTCAGCTTATAACTAGAACGGTTCTGTCAGATTTAAAAAAAGAACGGTTAAAATATCTTTTTTTTTAATTAATTTTTTCCCGGTCAGTTGAAAGTTATTTTTCTCTATCGAGCTTCCTCTCGACACTTTTCCGGAACGTTGCTAGCAATTTCATTGACTGATTGCAGAACGGTGCCGTCATAACCTTCAATTAAATTATTTGATTTTTATTTTCGCAGTATCTTAATCGCATTTATCTGTCTGCATACTTTGCTTGTAGTATAATATTGATTTCACGTTGCAATTTTTGATATTGTTTTTGATTAACGTACTCTGTACTTTTTTCTACAGATAAAACATCATTATCGCGAAAAAAAAAATAAGCGGGAAAATCAATAATGTATATCTTTGTTTTGATTTTGTTTTCCAATTTTTTTCATGTCATTGTGGCCGGTTTTTTTTTTTTTCATTTTGTTGAAGTCCTGATTCCACGGGCAACGCCGTGCGCGTACTGCTAGTATTATATATGTATGGATAAAATTACTAATTTAATTGCATTGAAATTTTTCAGTTGATAAGTTTGCTGGTAAGTCATAAACATATCTTTTATATATTTTGCTTTTTATGTCGCTTATAAATAAAATAATTTTGAGTTAAATTGTATGAGAATCTATGTACATAGTAAATTTCCTTTGTCTGCATGCATCTTATGCTGTGTATCTTAATTTTTTTTTTCATGCTACACACAATAGATCTCTTTTTTCATTAAGAATTTAGCAATTTTTTAATCTGCAAACTAGTGTACTAGGAATTATTCACTGCTCAGGCGTTTGGTTGATGCATTTTTTGAATATGACTGGATTCGAATTGACAATGTACATGAAATTAATAACTGCTTAGGTATTTGCAATTAAAACTTTCAATTTAACTTTTGGCTATGGTTATTTTTATATTTGTCTCCCGATCCTAAATGCGGTTTTGAAAACCTTGACAGTACTAAGGTAATGTCTGTTTTCATTAAAAATTGTTGGACATTTCTATTAATTTAAATTTCTTTTTTATTTATTTTATTGATTTATTTACTTAATTAATTTCCTCTCGTAAGAACACTTGAAAAGAGAAATATTTTTTAATGGAAATAGGCTTAAAATTATTATTATTATTATTTTGAGGCTAAAAATATATGTATCTGAAAAGTTTCAATTGGATACATTCTAAACGATACATAAGTTGTCAGGTAATAACTAACGGATATTTAATTCACGGAGTTCTGCTAGATTCGTAGAATTTGCACATCCTTATCCTAATAGAGTATAAAATAAGCTATTAAACTTTGGATAGCTTTATTTGTATCTGTAGTTCCTCATTGTAGATAATTTATAACGCATTGTTGAAATACTAGATGACTAGATAACCTAATTTCTCAGAGAAAGGTAAATCCGGTATTTTGCCATAGTTTACAAGAATAAAAGCTAGAATAAAAAGAAAAATATTTTTAAATAAATTAACAATCAAACGCATAAATATTAACGATGTAATTTGATTAGTCCTTTGATTTAAAAATTGTAATTTGATCAGTCTTTTGAGTCAAAAGGCCGAGAATCGATTTTGCAATTTGAAAGACGGAATAGAAGCTATTGTGGCAATCACATTTTGTCTCGCCCTCCTGCCGGTGGATGGCGCTGCAAGGATTTTTCGCAATCAGAAGCAAGATACATAGAGTGACTTAACACTTCTTGCGAGGAAGGTCGTTGTTTCCCTCTCACGGGGACGGACAAATCTCACCATGCTTAGCGAGTTGTAATGTAATCTTAGTTAATCCAGAATAATTCTATGTGGAAGATGTGAAAACAATAAATTTAATTTAATTCAACTATGGCCCAACTTTATTTTAACCGTCGATTTCACTTCCTGTGAGCTAGCCGAAAATGACGATTAAAATTGGCGCCCAACTGTCTGGGCCGAATCCCGCCTGCATCCTGGTGGTTGATAAGTATGTTTTGTAATCTATACATTTAAAATGAAAGAAGAAAATTAACGATTTAAAATATGGTATTATTTTGTCAAAAATTGTAATCATACTGTTTGAAGTTTGCTCGCACGTGTTAGTCCTAACTTAAAATTTGTTGTACGTGTTAGTCCTAATTCAAAAGTGTTAAAAAATGGTTCTGAACTAGTTAAAAGTAAAATGATTGTTACATTTGCATATTCGGAGTTATGAATTTTTGTTTTGAAATAATTATTTTGTGCTCATTTAATTGCTTTAAAGTTCGAGGTTTTTGGATAATTTTTTCAGGTGAAATTGTGTTTAAAATATGTATAAAAACAAAGCTCTCATTTTGTTGTGTGTATCGAATGCTATATATATTTTCATTAATTAAAGTAATTAATTTTGGTGTTTTATATTTGTAATAGTATTCAAATTGGTTAAATAATTATTGTATCCAGTTATTGATTATTATGATTGAAGATGCAGTGATTAATAGTAACATAATTATTAGATTTCATTTAAGTGTGTTATGCTTGTTAATAGTTGAGTGTCTAATAATAATTGGTTAATAGTAAATTAGTTATTATCTCCAATTTAATTGTTCCTTATGATTGCTAATTTATAATTGATAACTCTATCCATTTTTACTTCATTTTTTAAAGTAACTTAAGAACCTATTCTCTGTTGTGTTTAAGCATTGAAATTAATTGTTAGAAAAAACTGCTAGTTTGTGCAAATTTTTTAAAATTAAGATTTCATTGGATGTATGTTATAATGTGTTCATCATCTGCTCCCATCGCAAACAAAATTGTGTTTGTGCGCGTTACAATGAAATTTCACATTTGAAGTGGGTGATATCAAATATTCAAATTCTACAGTGAATCGATCGATTCAATCGCTAATAAAATTATTGTGTGTGAATCAGTCGATTCCGCCAAAAGTTCAAGCATGGCTTTCCTCGGCAATGCCCTTAAGAAGATCTGATCATTCCCGCCAGAGAGTTAGAAGAAGAGGTCACCCCGGATCTCAAGATAATATATCTGAGGAATTTGATCGTGGCAAGCACAAATTATGAGATGAAGTTTGTTAAAGAACTGCTGAACACAGTTATATCGCAACGAACCGAAGAGGCCGAACAAACCGCAGAACAAAGAAAACATGAGCTCGAAAGTGAAGAGAGAAGGAAAAGAGAAGAAAGGGAATTTGAACTGGAAAAGCTGAAACTTCAAAATGAACCTTTCAATTCAGCTGGTAGTGGGTCTTCCCGTTCAAAAATAGATTTCCTGTCTGAGATTCCTAAGTTTGATCAAGTAAACAATGATATCAGCATATATTTAATCCCATTTGAGCGCCAAGCTCAGGCCGCAGACTTCCGAAGGTATTTTGGGCTTCACACTTGCTCAGTCTGCTACCCTATGAAATAGCACAGCTTGTTGCCAGAGAAGACGTGGGGATTTCACGGGATTTTGAAAAGGTGAAGAGCCGGCTACTGAAAAGATATAAGCTTACAGCTGAGAAATTCAGGCAGCTGTTTTCAAAACACTGCAAGTCTCCTACTGCTACCTGGAAAGACTTCGCAAATGAAGTCAGGAACTATTTTCAGTGGTTTAGATGTTTCCACTTTTGACCAGCTAAAGGAACTTATCATCGTAGATCAAATCAAGCGTAGAGTTCCCTCCCGAAGTGCATGAGCATATATCGACTAATGGAGCCAACTCAACAATGTTGGAAAACTAACTAGCAAGTTAGACGACTGTGATGCAGTTCGAACAAAGAGAGATGCCCATACCTCCACCCCCGAAGAGGAGCTGAAAACAGAGCGTACCCTACGCTCAACCAGAAGAAGTATCCAGAACAGAATCCGAAACTCTCGGACAAACCTAAGCCTGAGAAAATAGAAAATCGATCAACCTTGACATGTTATGGCTGTAGAAATCCAGGATACATAAAAGCCAAGTGTCCTTCGTGTACACCCATAGAGAAGTGGTTTCAGTAGTATAACCCTTTATACTTGTCATGCTTCGGCTTAACCAACAGCTCTGCTGGATATCCGCATAGGTGATATCCATGGAAGAGTATGTGCCGAAACTGGTGCCACTCGCTCATTGAACAAGCACTCGCAAGTTGAACATTAACTCGCTGGTGAGTTAATGTTCAACTTGCTCCGAGAACGAGGAGTTGATTTCCAGAAGATGGAAGTCACGATGGCTTTGGCAGATTGCAGCCGAACTACCATGGAAGCTTACACCGCCCCGGTGTCAATTGACATTGAAGGAAGAACTGTGCCCATTGAGATGACGCTTATGCCTTTTGCTTTACCAAAAGCAATAGGCAACCGAATACTCTTAGGCACTGACTTTTTGGAAAAGTCTGGTATTGTTCTAGACATCAAGAACAAAAGCTGGTATTTTGGTGACAAGCCTCATCACAAGGTATACTTCAAGGATGTAAATTCGCTACAGACTGCTGGGAGCATTATAGCCAACAGTTCCCACCTTCGTGAAGATGAAGGTACACCTCTCACCCCAGAGAAAAGAGAGAAGATGAGCTACCTGCTCGAAAAATTTGACAGCATCTTCAAGCCAGGACCTATCCCTTATGCGTAATACCACATAAATACTGAAAAGCATCCACCAGTTTCTGTACCCCCGTACAGAATGTCACCTATGAAAAAGGAACTCTTAAGGAAGGAGATAGAAGTCTTCCTAGAAAAGGATGTGATTGAAGCATGCGAGTCCGCCTATGCGACTCTCGTGGTTTTGATCCCAAAACCAGACGGAAAAACACGTTTATGTATAGACTATCGCAAGCTAAATGAAATCACAGTCCCCGATTCATACCCACTCCCCAGAATGGATGATCTACTCCAAAGTGTAAAGCACACAACCTTTATGTCAACTATCGATTTAAAGTCAGGATACCACTAGATCAACGTGCTGATAGGAACAAAACTGCTTTTGTTTGCTCCTTTGGAACATTCCGATTTAAGATAATGTCTTTTGGTCTCTGGAATGCCCCTGTTACGTTCCAGAGGCTAATGGACATGTTCTGCCGAAACCTGCCTGCCATGGCATATCTAGACGACATCATTGTGTTATCACCCACCTTTGATCAACACCTCCTGGATCTGGATGCAGTTTTCCTGAAACTGAAAGACTATACCTGAGACTGAAAGAAGGCTTCAGGCTAATCGCAGCAAGAGCCACTTTGCTTATTCTCGTGTGAAGTATCTTGGACTTTGGATCCCGTCACGTGGAATTGAAGTCGACCCTGATAAAGTATCAGCGGTTCAGAAAATTCCACCTCCTAGAAATGTGAAACAAGTGCAATCCTTTTTGCAAACATGTTCTTGGTATCGAAAATTCATACCTAACTTCTCAGAAATTGCTCGTCCTCTGAGCAACCTTACAAAGAAAAAAACAGTTTGGACTTGGACTGAAAGTGAACAAAATGCTTTCACCACCCTGCTTGGTCTCGCCTCCCATTTTGAGCCAAGCCGACTTTTCAAAACCTTTTGTACTTCGGATGGATGCTAGTAACTATGCCCTTGGCGCTGTTGTACTCCAAGGTCCTGCCATGGAAGAGCATCCTATAGAATATGCCAGCAGACTATTAAATGCTGCTGAAAGCAATTATTCAACTACAGGACGAGAAGCCCTTGCGGTCGTCTGGGTATTAGACAAATTTAGAGGTTATATAGAAGGTTCCAAAATCACTGTAGCATCTGACCACCAGCCCCTCAAGTGGCTAATGAAATTGAAATCACCTTCTGGAAGGTTAGCCCGTTGGGCATTACAACTACAATCTTTTAATTTAAATCTGGAATACATACCTGGAAAATCCAATGTAGTCGCAGACATGCTGTCTCGGCTGGACTGTGATCAAAAAATACCTTCCTGTGAAGAGAATACAGTTTCCATAGATTTCCTGCAAGATCGCCTATGGAGATAAGAGAAGAACAGCTAACAGATGAATATCTCCGAAAAATCATCCATTGCTTCGAGAATGATGATAAAGACGTTAACCATGCCAATTGGTTAGAAAGAGGGTATCTCATGAATCAGGGCGTACTGTATAGATATTCCCATGACTCTGAAAGTGAAGAAGCTCAGTTGGTTGTTCCTTCCCATGAAAGGGACAAGATCTTGAAGGAACACCTTGACTCTCCTAATGCTGCACATTATGGTTCAGATGGAACTTACCAAAGAACAGCAAAACATTGTTTCTAGATCGTATGAGGAAGTTCATAACCAACTATATCAAAAACTGTCTTGATTGTGCCCGATTCAAAGCCTAAAACCAAAAACCTGCTGGGTTGCTACAAACACCAGTGCAAGCGCAAAGATCCGAAACCATAGCAATAGATCTCTTTGGCCCTCTCCCAGAGAGCAAAAATAAGAAAAAGTGGATATTCATTGTTGAAGATGTTGATACTAGATGGTTAGAACTTTTTGCCCTGCCAAATGCAACGGCAAAAGAGTGTGCAACTGTGCTTATGGAAGAAGTTTTCCTCAGATTTGGGTTACCTAGAAGAGACATCAGCGACAACGGCACACAATTTGTCTCAGTTGTTATGCATCAAATCTGTTACCTTCTGAAAATCCACCAATCATTTATTCCGGTATACCATTCACAAGCAAATCTCGTCGGAAGAATTAACCGTGATCTAAAACCGCGTCTTGCTATCCTGGTGGAAAACCAACATGATTCTTGGTGTGAAAAACTCCCCTCCATCAGATTTGCAATGAACACAACCAAATGTTCCTCGACTGGTCAAACTGCAGCCTTCTTAACTTTTGGCAGAGAACTTCGCACAGTCGACGAGGTTCAAAATGACCTACGAAGTGTTATCTTAAAAGATACATTTGTACCAGAAATTATTCCTTATCTAAAAAGCTTCTCAAAATTTATGGCTGAGGCCAAAGAAGTTGTTGAGATGCAACAAGATTTGCGTAAGGAATTGGTGATAGAAAGCGACGGAGAGCTTCTAATTATTTTCCTGGAGACCGAGTGTTTGTCACTACTCATCATTTGAGTAGCGCCGCAAAGGGACGTACTACCAAGTTTGTGCCAAAAAGAGATGGACCCTACATCATCCTCACCCCAAAATCACCCACTTCTTATGTAATCGCCAACCCTGGCAATCCAAATGAACCGTGGGAACATACCACGTATCAGCACTGAAAGTGTACAAACAAGACAAGTGCGACACCGGTGCACTCCCTTAGAAAACATGGAAGATCATGAAAGACTTATACTTCTGGTATCTCACTGAGACGGTCTGGTAGACGTCGGAACCAGAGGGGGAGTCTGTGACAATCACATTTTGCCTCGTCCTCCTTCCGGTGGATGGTGCTGCAAGGACTTTTTGCAATCAGAAGCAAGATAGACAGAGTGACTTGACACTTCTGGCGAGGAAAGTCGCTGCATTCCCTCTCACGGGGACGGACAAATCTCGCTATGCTTAGCGAGTTGTATAATGTAATGTAATCTTAGTTAATCCAGAATAATTCTATGTGGAAGATGTGAGAACAATAATTTAATTCAACTATGGTCCAACTTTATTTCAACCGTCGATTTCACTTCCTGTGAGCTAGCCGAAAATGACGGTTAAACTATTGAATTTCGAGATTCTAACTCTTAAACACATGCTGTCAATCCTAATTAATGAGACGATAAAATAAATGGTCAGATCTAAATTAACCTAGGATTTCTAGTTTTAGCTTAGCTGAGTTAACTACATGAGAGCTATTTTGAGACGAGGACGACACCCGAGTCAACGCCCTACTCTGCAATCTTACTCGCCGCAGCAACGTGAGGAGGTTCGATCCAAGCGCTCCAGGCCCGAATGCGCGAAGGATCTAGGATGGAATCGGCTTTCGAATCCGAAATCTTGCCTCCTAGGTCTTTGATTAACCTAGAATTGAAGATAAGAGAATGTTGGCTAATTAAGTAGCGAACAAAATTCTTACTGTCATCAGGGTGAGTTTTGAGAACAAACGTAAGAAGACAAATCTGTATGTCTGAGGTAAACTATCTTAAGAAACAATTTTAGCATTTTATAGGAGAGCCAGAAATTCCAGAGAGCAGTGAACTGGAATGCATGATTCAGTTTTTGAGAGCGATTTATATTCTGTTCTTTCGACCTGTAGCTACGAAAATATGCACATCCGAAAATGCAGTTGGGATAATGCAAATGCGATAAAACTTTCAAAATCAGCAAAATTGGACTTAACATAGTTTACCTCTGGGGTACAGAAATATAAGAGACATCAACAAAGTACTAACGGACCGCAAATTGCTGATGTAACTAATAATAATACGTAATGCTAATTTTGCAGATTATAATTACCGCAATTTTCATTTTTGATCAATGCAATTTTGACGCTTACGGTACATCGAAGATTGATTCAATTTATCCTCACGTGACACACATCAACTATACAGTGCTGCTTTAATTTTGAATTCGACTGCGCTCCTTACAAGAAGATCCGAGACAACGTGCGCTTAGATGTCGGATCACATGCGCAGTCAAGTTTATCATCTGAATGCGACGTCGGGTGAATTGACTCCATTCACTATACCTCTATATTTGCGTAGTTTTTCCTGTCTTATTATATAACTCAATAGTTTATCAGATGTACTTATTAGCACATTCTGAAACTCAAAGCAATTTTAAAAATTCAGGACTTTTTTTTATATTTGTTTCAGATGCACGATTGCCAAGAAACATATTTGAATATCAACTGGATAACTGAAGTCTTCACCACGTGTGGGAAAAGAATATTTGTTATTCGTCCTTCTGCGATTCACTTCAGATTCAGTTGATTCTATTAATGTAGTAAAATCGTTCAGTTTGTATCAGCATCTGATGTATTGCAGTAAAGTTTAAATCGAAATTGTCAATCAAAAAATTATAGTGGATTATTTTTAAAAATTCAGTTCACTGGTTCAGTGTCTTGCAGAATATTATATCACAAAACCAATTTTTCGCTGCTGTTCCCAAGAAACAGCAAAAGCAGAACCAAATCAGGCGTACAAAAAAACCCGCGATTTTACGAACTAAATGGAGGTGTCCGTAAAATTGGACGCCCGCTAAACAGTGAAAATTGTTATGAGCAATATTTAAAATCGAATACAACGCTTGAAATTGTGCCAAGGAACGTAAATATAAAATATTTAATGTATATACCTTAGTAATAGCGAAAAAAACCATCACAACTGTGTATTGACCCATTCACTACCAGTAACATTTAGAGCATAGCCAGACTCTACGAATATACTACGAGATATCTAGATGGAAATATTTAAAATAAAATACAACACTTCAAATTGTGCCATGTAACGTAAATATAAAATATTTAATGTATGTACCATAGTAATAGCGAAAAAAACCTAACAACTGTGTATCGACCCATTCACTATCAGTAACATTTAAAACAGAGCCAGACTCTACGAAGCCAGCCTACCTTCTGAAAGGCCCCGCGCCGGATTTTACAAAATTCTTTCAATCAATTTTTTTTATCCTTTTTTAAAAATTCTTTCAACCAACTTTTATGTAAAAAAGGCATAAAATATTAATAATTTTTCTAAAAACAAATATATTGCAATTTTTTTCTGGTTTTGAAAATTTCCATCAAAGATCTGTGAAAAAGTAATTGGTGGATCTAGTGGATAAGAATCCAACAATTCCCTTTGCTACCTGGAGGTCCACGTGTTTCCGATTCATGGGTAGAGCAAAAGGCAAAAAGTGATAACAAACATTGTTAAGTTCTAAACCAGATTCGATTGCTCCAGGCATCATATGGTCACTCCCTTTTCGGTGCGGGGGCAACCCAAAGTGGATGTCCACCATTTGAAACTAAATTGCAGGTGATAATATTCAATATATTCCTTGTTCCCGAGACTAATACTTTCAGGATATACAGGGGTTAATTATTGTGTGTGGATCCACATCTGTTCCCCTAATGGCCAGCAGATAGTCTTTCCCAGAGCAGCTTAAAGAAACACCTCTAGAGGAATGCTTTTTCTGCTTATCTAGTTCTAAATTGAACACATCTGTTCCCCATGTATTCAGCAGGACTGCTAAGCGATGATGAAACATATATCTCACAGGGATTTCTCGCTTTTCTTGTCAAAAGTGTGGTTTTCTGGCATCTATGAATTCATCATAGGCACTTGTTAAAAGGTAATCTGTTACATCTATTCCTCAGAGTTTAATCAATAGTAGTGAATCTGAATATTAGGTTGTGTGAAACACGACAGGTAACTATCGTGAAGAGTTTATGATATATGATGATTTATATTAATCTTTTTATATTAATATTATTATTAGATATTAGAGGTATAAATTATGAACTTTTAAATATAATGCAAAATTATAAACTTTTAAATTTCTTTTAGTATTTTGTAATTTAGGTATCTTAAATGACATTACACCTGTTGCTTAACAGACACATTTAAATATCTACTAATAATTATTCATGATGGATCTTTACACATATAAATAATCTTAAAGTATCAAATCATTAAATCAATTAAACATTTAATATTTCACAAATCAATAATTAAAAATCCTCACTCAATGTAAAATCTTAGCAACAGGTATAAAGTGCAACTTCAATTTAATTTTAGTTCTTAATTTATCCTTAAAATAATCACCAAATTCAACACCAAAACAATTCATAAAGATCTTTAGTTTGCGTTGTGTTTTTTTATATATAATTAGATGTTTTATTTTTAATATTAACCCAGTTCATCAAATAGTTACCTCCATCACTGTCATAGGGGTGGCAAATAAATCAGAGACGAAATTACTTTAAACTAATGATATTTATTTATATGAAAAAAATAACTCCACCATTTTACAACACAATTCACATATCCTAATCTTATTGATTGAAAATCAGAATTATTACTACACATGCATAATGACAGAAAACGCATAAAATAAGGAACATAATAAAAAAATTATAATCAAACACAACAAGCATAATAATATATTTAGGGTCGACCCAGATATTATAAGAGAATTTTAATTCAACACATCATCCACATTCAAATTTTAATTTACTGCATCCTCAGCATTAATTCAATTTAATTTTATCTCATTAATATTAAGCTCATATAAAAGAAATTTTTAGATAGTGCAGTTTAATATTACAGTTATCTATACATGCATGGCAATAGAACAATCCTGCTCACTAAAATAAGAATCTTTTGCATCTGATTAAAACTTAATTCAAATATTTAAAATAGTAAGCCAAAAATTATCTGTATCAGCAGCATCTCGTGAAGAATCCAGGAATACAAGCACAGCTGTTGCACTGATGTTCACGCAGTGAGTATGAATGATAACAACGAACAAAATAAAATAAAAAATAAAAAGTTTCGCAGCAGGTCATTTCATGTAGCACCAGGATATTGTCCGGTTTTTAAAAAAATGTGAATTTTTAGTCATCTTATGTAGCACCAGCTTCATCAGGATATTGCCTAGATTTAAAAAAAAAAGAGAAAAACGCTATCGTCTACTCCGCTTTATTGCATCCTTCCTTTTATTATGCCAAATCCTCTCTGCCTTCCACCCAAGCTCCCAGTCCTCAAAAACACCTCTTTGGCTGCTCAAAAAACCAAAATTATGCCAAAACTATATGTTGTCTCATGGCTAACTCTCGCAATTACTACTACAACCCTAGGGCCTAGGTTCCTCTAGTGCACATGACAGATTTATGCAATTTTCTCCGGCGCACAAGTAATCCGACACCTGATGCATTTCGAAAAACATCTTCAGGGATCCGTCGACATGCCGTTCTGGAACCCTTCTCAAACGCCAGAAAACACTGCAATTTCAAGTTCAAAAGGCCAGGGAAATAGGGGAGACTGGAATACTTTTATCACAAGGGATTACTGAACGTGACAGGGGGGGGGGGGTGCATTGCTACTTCGTAAACAGAAAAACTTTTTCCCCGTACCCAGGACAAACGGAATTTTAGAAAAGGGTGAATGACCCTCCTTAGACGGAACTCCCCGCTTGAATTTGAGAGGAAAAAGAACTTTAACTGAAATTTATTTTCACCTTTTAAATTCGTATTTTACAAAACTTTTAAATAATATTAATTTATATCCGAGTTTAATTAATTTTGAGAAATTCCTATTGCAAGAAAAACTACGCAACATAACCCAAGGAGTTTTCTCAGAAACTTAATTTTCCATTGAACAATTCGTTCGCATTCAGAGTATCAGCCGTACAGCAAAATAAAATATTCTGCATTTGTTCTTGGAGACAAATTTCAAGTATGCTAATTTTTGTCTTTTTTATAGTTATTTATTAAACAAACTTTCCTTTTATATTTCCAAAAAGAAAATTTTAATATTATAACAGGTTATCAATTTATAAAACAATGTAGTTCCCCTTTGTTTTTGTACTTCAACATTTTTGCTATTTGTTATTATTGTATACATTTCAGATAAAATATTTTTTTATTAACAAACGAAAATGTGTGTTTTCTACTCTTTTACACTGGGCATTTTTCTTTATAAAATGTTACTTATTTGGAACCTTTTATTATTTTGGGAACTACATATCAAAGTTATTTGATTAAGTTTTAAAATATAAGAAGTATTTTGAAGATTGATCCAATTTAAATATCCTAAAACCGAAACTATCAATAGGTTGTGTATAATTGTAAATAAGTTTGTGATCAGTCGATTATCTTTTTTCAGTTTTATTATTTTTGTATATGAAGAAATAATAAGCTCAACTTTTTTCACTGAAGAAATAATGAGTTCAACTTTTAAGAATTCACTTGGTAATCTAAAATACAAGAAAATCTCATTCATACAGTATAATATTTTATTTCAATAGTGAATGCATGTGCTGACATCGTAAATCGACAGAAAAATTGAAAGGAGGGTATTTTCTCTTTCAATTGACTGCAAAGTTAAAAGTTATTTTAAGTTTCTTCAGCTTTCATGTTTTGAAACTCTAATAGAAACTATTTTCGCATTTTATAATTTTAATTTTAGCACTGAAAGTTTTTAAACTGAACAATTTTTAATATATCCTCATAAAATCAGGAAGACAGGGCACATTTCTACAACAAGAGTTTGCAAAAAATAATGGGAGGAATTTTTTCTCTTATTTAAAAAGGAATGCTTGAATTCAGGGCCAGCCCGAGGGGGTTTCGAAAGGTGCTAGCTCACAAGGCCCCACGCCGCTGACCGATTGCTCAAAACGAAAATAAATTGCATTCATTTATTTAACGAAATCAAAATTTGGAGGCGTTTTACCTTCCAGGCCACAATATTGCAAATATTTACAATATTTATTTAAAAATAATTTATTTAAATTGTATCCAAATTTTACTTCTGTTCTAAAATTATATTGACATTACCAATAACGCTCGCATCTGCAGAAAAATCATCAAGATTAAAAATAATAAAAATTACTTGAGACCTAGCATTAGAGGCGAACAATTGATTTGCTTAGTCATTTTATCTATCGAATCCGCATTAACCAAAAATCTAAATCATAATGGTATCATCAACGTATTTGCTATAAAACTTATAACAAAATGAAACAAAAATCACATATTGTAAATTTATTTTAGTAAGTTGAAAACCAAATTTTATATATTGTTTTGCAATTGTTTTTGTTGTTTGATTTATTAACGAATTTTGTGTGATTAAAAATATTAACTTTATAAAAATAATTTTATTATTTATTATTTTCATATATTTTTTTAGGCTTTACTTAACCAAGTTGTGAAATGTAATAAATAGCAAAAAGCAATAAATTATTTTGTAGGACATAATTTTCTCAAGGCCCCGCAAGTCAACTTTGCACTGGGCCCCACTTTTGTTCGGGCCGGCTCTGTCTAGATGGCAGTATTCAAAATAAAATACAACACTTTAAATTGTGCCATGTAACGTAAATATAAAATATTTAATGTATATACCATAGTAATAGCGAAAAAAACCCTAACAACTGTGTATTGACTCATTCACTACCAGTAACATTTAGAGCACAGCCAGACTCTACGAATATACTACGAGATATCTAGATACGAGTTGTTTTCCCTGCCTTCGAGCTTGTTCTAGGAGAGATGTGACATGCAGGAGTGCGTCGTCAACTGACTTTCCTTCTCTAAATCTAAAGTGGATGTTGGAGGTTTTGTTTTTTTTTTTTTTTTTTTTTTGTTTTAATTGGAAGTTAAATCTTTGAAGAAGGAGCTTCTGTAGCAATTTGCCAAGTGTGGGGAGCAAAGATATTGATCTGTAAGATTTAATATTCTGTTCGTCTTTGCCCGTCTTGTGAAACGTGATAACAAGTCCAATTTTCAGAGGCTCCGGGAAACATTTAAGTTCTAAACACTTATTGAAAAAGTCTAACAAAAGAGAGAGAAAGGAGTTAAAAATTACTTTTACAATGGTATTATCAATGCCATCATATCCAGGGGAATATATCCAGAAATGCTGAATGATTGTGTTTGCTATGATTTAATTTTTGTTATCAGCATGTTTTAATCCAGCTAACATCCTGCAAAACGTAAAATGTGCCGCGCCATTTTCATATGAAATCAAATACATATTTTGCGTAAGGAATAAGAAAGGGAAGTTGGCACCGACAACTTGCAATTAGATGTTACGTGGCACGGGCAGTTATTTGATTTCGTAATTGACGTTCATGTAGACAATTAACAGAACTGTTGCAAGGTCGCTAAAAGAACACGGGTTAAATGTCTACCTCAATTTGAAATTTAAAATCACATTGTTAAGGGAACCATGAATAGAAAATTATGCATAAAAGATTCGATTGAAATTATATTTCCAGCGACAAATTGGTCGCCGAAGGCGGCTAGTTTGAAATGTCGGAGAGACGAAAGGAATGTATTTCTTTGAAATTGAACGGGCGACCAACCCGGCTGCTCAGAGGGGTTTGATTGGCCGTTAATAGAGGTTATTTTAACATTATGTCTAAGAGCAGAAGAAAGGGGCCGTTGAGAGGAGTGGCCGCTACCCAGGTAGCACATGATATTGTCTTATATCATAAAATTCGAAAAAGTAATATTGTACAATATTTTTCCCAATATTGTAAAACGTAAGACTTTTTCAATACTGTACAATGTTTCTTTCATAATATTGGATAATGTCATATAATACTGTATAATATTATACCATATTAAATAATATTGTACTATACTGAATAATATTATATAAAATTGTATAATATAACAATATAGTGAATATTTTAAAAATACATTTTAGAAGCATGGGAAAATATTAATCACTTAATTTCGAACTGCTGGGTAACACTTTGTTATTTTTCGAACACATCTACTTACAGCAAGCTTTGAACCCGGGACCTTCTGCATACCAACCTTACCACTAGACCAGCTGGACTTGAATCGGCGCGTAAACGATGTTAAAATGTAGTTATAAAGTTCGAATCGCTACGAAATTTCATGACAAAATTCGGATCTCTACCCAATTGAGTGTTCATTCAGAATTAATCTGAAAAGTTTTCTTAATTAAATTATCTTTTATCGTTACAATTTCGAGTTCAAAATGAAATTAGAAGTCAAAGAGGAAGCAATTTTAGCTCTTATATCTAAGTTAATAAATTAAAGTAATAAGGTTTAAAGGTAATTATAATAATATGTTTGAAAGGTTTTAAAATAATTTTAAAATTTATTTATTCCTCTTTTAATGTATGTATTACGAGATGCCTTTAACATTTATAATTACAGTATATACTGTAAATCAAATAGAAGATTCGCAACAATAAATCACGTGCATATTTTTACTATTAGAATAACACTCGATTTTTTTTCACAGAACAATAGATAATACATAGTGAGAGCTTTTTTATGGTTAACTTCCTTAGCTGAATCCGGCCAGTCTTTTATATACAGTAAAACAAAATAATTGTGCAAATTTTATTTAATATCAAATAAGCATTTTGTAAAATATTTTTCGGGCATATTATTCAATGTTGATTAATATAGTGTTAAAGTATCATAATGCTGCCGTCTGTTGACGGTAAAAATAACTTCACCTTATAATATTGAACAACGTTGATACATATAGTGTCACAGTACTACCATGCTTTTGAAGGAAAGAATAACTTAATCTCAAAATATTGAACAATACAGATAAATGTAAAACTCATAATATCTTTTTCGCTGTATTGAATAGTATCATATAATATTCAGCATCTTAAAGAATAATTGTTCCAATGGAGTTTTTTGAAATAAAACCTCCAATCGAGTGATATCCAGAGTTAAAATGAAGATTTTTATAAAAAAAACATTGTTTTTATATTTGTGAAAATTTAGAATCTCGGAAATATTTGTTACGGTATTTGGTGTCCCTCGGTGTTCATAATATTGTATAACATTGTGCAAATATTATGTAATATTTCTGTGTTAGTGGGGTATGTATCGCCACAATCTTGTATAATACAGATACTTTAGTTTGCGCAAATAATTTCACCGACAAATGATCAGAACGGTCGATGGAAGTAACAAAACATAGAAATTTTGTAAGAAAATCCCAAAGTGATTTTTTTTTCAATTTTAAGATGAAAAAAAAAGTAATGATAAGAAGAAAAAAATTTTCCCCCCCCCCCATCTTTCGAAAATTGTATATTGCAATGGTATTTTCAAAAATAGATTCTGATTATCTTTAAAAAAGGTTATTAAAAACAATTTAGCACATCTATAAGCAAAAACAATCGTTTTATGTAGATAACCCAGAGAGCAATTTTAATTTGTAGCAATTTTGCTCTGCAACTCTGCAAGCTTGCAACAAATTTGACACAACAAGAGTGCAAGTTTGAAACAAGTTAACGCAAACGAGTTAGTCAGCACGCGTCAAAATTGTCACCTTGCCGCGTCAAACTCATTGTAAACTATAGCAAAAACAGAGTCCGAAGACAACCTCGGATGCAAGCCCCCGGCATTCCGCTTCCTAACCCTGTCGTCCTAACCACTCATCCAGCTAGACTCTGAGAGGAGAAGATAGATTGCGCTAATAGATTGTGTGCATCTATACAATTCATTTTAAACTGTTTTCGTGATTTCATTAATTTTTTAAATTTTGAGTTGAGAATATAATTTGAAGTCAAAGCGAGAGCGCTAATAACTACGTTTTGCTAGTAGAATAAATTATGAAATTAGGGTTCAAAATTAATTACTTTTAAAATGAGACAAAATGTAAGTTATTATTTTTCAACAAACATTGACTGTTTTTTGGGTTTAATCTTGTTTATGAACGCTAAAATTTCAACATTAAGAAAAAAGCGATATATAGTTTTCTTTAAAGTGAAAGAGCCTTGTTTATAAAAGATGGAAAAATTTTCAATTTTTTTCTTCATGAAAAAGTTAGTTTTTTACATTACGTAATTGGATTATTGAGATTAATGAGTCTGGAGATGCTATGTAAAATGAATCCTTTTTCCGTAAACAGAAGATTAACTGCAGTGCGCTGTAATCTTTTGCAGCAAACTTGTTTTGCAATCGTGGATAAAATTTGTCCATAACAAGACACTAATCATATTTTCAAAGTGGGTTGCATTGGCTTTTCTATGCTTTAAGATAAATTTTGCAAAGCGTGCACATCAGTTTGTTTAGTGACAAGCTATATCAAGAAAAATCAAACTTGCTGCAAGTGTACCCAGATAAGTACGTTTTGCAGCAAGTTTGATTTTAATTAAGTACACTTTGTCATGAGAAATTTGACGCTTCAAGCTTCTGAAGAACTTGTGGCAACCAATGGTGAATCAAGCACCTCCCTTAAATACTGCTTTCTGTAAGTTTTGGTAAAACAGTTTGATGCAAAGAGATAAGTATAGTAAAGGATAATTATCTTGGTCTCTGTTTTAAAAAAACATGCGAGGATTTTAGATGCTGTCCTAGAGCCTTTGATTAAATTACAAACAATGATAGATCTGTGAAAACTAACTTTTATAAAAAATATTTGAAACATTTCCATCTTTTATAATAAATATAGAACTGCAAACGTTCATAAACAAGATTAAACCCAAAAAACAGTCAATGTTTGTTGAAAAATAATAACTTACATTTTGTCCCATTTTAAAAGTAATTACTTTTGAACCCTAATTTCATAATTTATTCTACTAGCAAAACGTAGTTATTAGCGCTCTCGCTTTGACTTCAAATCATGTTCTCAACACAAAATTTAAAAAATTAATGAAATCAAGAAAAAAAGAGTTTAAAATAAATCGTATGCGCGATCTATTAGCACAATCTATCTTCTCCTCTCGCAGTCTAGCTGACTGAGTGGTTTAGAGCGTCATGCTAGCAAGCGCTAGGTCGCGAGTTCTAATCCGAAGTTGTGTTCGTACTCTGTTTTTGCTATGTTTGCAATGAGTTTGAAGTGGCAAGCTTGCTGCAAGTTCGTCGCGTGGTGACTTCGAAGCTTGCGTTAACTTGCTGCAAGCTTGTTTCAAGCTTGTACTCGTGTCGTGTCAAGCTTGCAGATTTGCAGTGCAATCTTGCTGCTTATAGATTCTAATTTATTTTGTGATTCATTAGCCTAATTCATAAGAAAGAATTTGAATCTCCAGCAGTCCAAGATTTTGTTAGGACTGCGAAAATCAAGTGTGAATCCTACAGTCCCTAGCACAGAGAAGTCCTTTCTCTGTGGTCCCTAGCTTCTTAAGATCCAGCGTGTATGCTAGATGCCTTTAAAGGGAAGAAAAGGCTTGCCGAGTTTAAAACGATTCTTTAAAAGTAGTTTATGCTTCAGTATCCATAAAGTTTTCTTTAGGGATTGGCTTTTTATAGTTGAGAATTTTTTGAATCTGTCTCATATTTTACTTCTTTATGTTTGGAGGAATTTTTTTAAAATTTGATGTGTTTATGTTTTTATCCTACTCCTACCTGCTTAAAACTGGGAAACGTGTTTATGAATAGTTTTCCCATTCATCCGTCTAATGATATAGAAAAATTCAATATTCTTCAGACACGTGTCGTAATTTTTTCCTTCATTCCAGAAGCAAAATTCTATGCATGTTTTCCGTAATTTTTTCCTTCATTCCAGAAGCAAAATTCTATGCTACAGATTTGGATGTATTTTATACTGAAGTGAAGTGCGCTATAACTTAATGAAAACATTTGACTGACATATAGGATTTAGTTTAGAATTTTAATGTTGTATTTTGTTATGATTCTGCTTGAGTTTTCATATTTGATCAGAAGAATTATTGAGTTTTCTTCTTATAAAATATTTTAGAGAATAAAGATTAACAAATGCCTTTTGTGCAAGCATTTTTTTTTCACGGCGTATTTCGCACGATTCAGCTATTTTTCGAGAAATTTTTAAATTGCAGTTAATATGTTTGAGTTTAGATCATATTTTTCGAGTTGTAGGAGGCAAGTATTTGTGATTTACTTTTTAACTAAAAATTTCAGTTGCAAATATACATTTCTGTGAATCATTTATGTACAAATATGAAGATTTTCTTTCTAGAGTTTAATAATAAATGTGGTAGTTTACAACCTTTTTAAACTTAATATAACTTCATGAAATATGTTTCTAATCAGTTTTCTTTGTTAATAAGCAGATATATTGTGTAAGCAGTGATGAATTGGAACATTAATGTCCGTATTTGTGTATCCTACTTTACAAATAAGCATATGTTTTAAAGAAATCGACATCATTTGATTGGAGTTTTTCTGTTAATTTCAGACATAAATTGTACAGAAAAATTAATACTTCATTCAGATGTTTTTTATTTAAAGGATTTTTCTTTTTCATTATTAATTTCTATCTTTCCAGTTTTAATTTTTTATCGTACATGTTTTAATATTTGATTAGAACTCGTCTGGCACTAAATTTTTAATACATCGTTTGCTTTGACTTTTATTTATTCTTTCTGAAATCAAATATTTTATTTTAGTATGAATTTGTTCCTATGATTATAGTATAGTTTTGTATTTATCATAATATTCTCAGGTAGCCTATTTATTATAATAAGATGCATTTGTTTTTTTATGATTCAAGGACCATGGATTTGATTATTCTGTACCAAACTAAGGATAAAAATCATAATATAGAAAGATGTATAAATTGAAAGAACATATGTAAAAAAAGTGCTCTAAAATATTAACATAATTTAAATGAGTGGATAAAATTTAATGGACTTAGGAATGGAAAAAGGTTAACGTGAGGCATTTTATCAAATAAAGGATAATAATGAAGCTGAAGGTGCTTGAAAAAATTGCAAATGCTGAGCATTAAAATTGTGCATCTGATAGTATTTGGCACAGACATATTGCAGTTAAATTGTGAGCACATTGGTGGTTGTTTGGAATAAAATGCATAAAAACGATATGCACTTTAATAATTTCTCCTTGCTTTTGGCACATTTTCTGGAAAAAAGAAATTTCAGTGTTCATCAAAGTTTTATGTCCTGTACCACACATTTACAGATAACTAGGCACTAACTGGCATTCTTGTGTAAATAAAAATTCTTGCTTGTTATATCTTGAAGTACCATCAAAACTTTTGCCACCTAATCCTGTTCAACTATTCAGTGGGAAAATTCTTTTCACTCATTTAACTCATTCAACCTGGTGATGCAATTCATGTTTCTCTCCCGTGGGTGGGCTCTTCTTAAGAGCGCTTTGCTTTATCAGCCAGTGCTGAACTAAAGTGAAAAATGAAATCTTATTGCAATGATAACTATTGCTGCTCTTTATTTTTTTACCACTATTCCTGTTATATTTTTGCCAGCATCTTGTTTGAAATATTTTTAAAAATTGCATGTAAGTAAGCAATTAGGTTTATAATATTGAATTGTTATGTTTTTATTATCAAATTTATTATATTAATTATATTTATAATATTGAGCTGAATTAAAATAAATCCTGCATTTTCAATTTATATACATTATATTTCCATTATTTTAATTTTCAAATGTATGGAAATTTTTTCTCGTTACTAAACGAACTAAATTGTTGGAGGTACACACCGCCTAATGAAACATTTAAGTGCAGGCCACTTGTGGTATGTGCTGGTATGAACTTGTTAAAGCTGATGAACTTAATTAGTGTGATTACCCTAAAATAATATTTTTAATCTTTTAAATAATAAATAATGTGTATCAGGGTTTAAATCAGTTGATTAAAATCACTGATTTAAATCACTTTATTTTAAAAAACAAATTAATCTGTTTTAATGAAATAAAATTGTTCATGAATCTTTAAATAGTGATTTTAAAATATTTTTAAATGTATATTTAAAGAAAGAATATATAGAACATAAATAATATTTCATTGAATTGATGTAACTAGAGTACTTTCCATCTCTTTATTTTTGAGAACACAAGCAAATTAGATTTTAACCCTTTGAGGCACAAGGCAATAATTATTTTGAAATATGATGAGAAAACATTGTGAATGGGTTTAGTTTATTGCTAGACATAGAATCTTCAAAATTTTTTTTAAAAAAACTTCTTTCATTCCGAGCGGGGGGTCCCCCTTTCGCGTCACCCCCCTCATGAGAACCCCCTTAGATACAGCCACCTTCATACACTCAAAAATCATTGTTGAATCTTACAGAAAATTATAAATTAAAACTTCAAGAATATTGGAGCAAAATTTTCAAGTTACTTTGCTAAAATTGTTAAACGTTCAAAACTGAAAAATTTCTTATCTCCGAGTCCAGGAATTTTCCCAAACTTTATCTCTAATAATTCCTATTCCGAAACAAAATTTCTTAAGACTGCTATATACATTCTAAAAGGAGTACTATTAGCCCTATCCTAAACGTATTATTTTCCATTTATAGTTAAATTTAACGGTTGAGAAGCGAGTGAAATTAGGTGCGCTGCAAAGGGTTAAGCAGACAATCACAATTCAGCATATTATATTTCGCAGTTTGCTGCCATTAACTGGCACACTTCGCCGCAAAGGGTTAAATAAATCTCTAATGAGTAACACAATAAAATGCAAAGTATGAGATGCTCTTTTTTTTATAAAATAAAATAAATATTGTGAAAGGATCATGTTCACAAAGAAAGAACATAGTAAAATACAGTGAGTTTCATTTGAATATTGGAGAACACTAAATAGTGTTGGGGACAACAGAGTTTTTATATTGCAATAATGTTCAAATGTGAGATAATTAACTAATGCATATAAATGTTCCAAAAGAAATACAAACATCTACATAGTGCAATTTAAACTATGATCTATACTTATAAAAGGCAATGTTTGTGAGTGTGTGCGCAATGTCCAGACGAATCTATCACACTTACAGTCATGAAATTTGGCACACAGGTAGTCCTGATGGTGACTCAATGCACCTCGAGGCCTGTATTTAAAAATTTTATCTAGAAAAGGTTAACCTGGAGTTTATGGTGCCCACTTACTTTGTTCCTCTTAGGATCGCCAACTCTTTGCCGCCAAGAACGGAGATGAGAGAACAATTGTTTTGCTTGCGCAATGATGTTTTTAATGCGCGAGGTTTGCGCATGCGCGGAAATTGATCTTCTCATCTGTGTTTTGCGCATGGCGTGATATTAAAATTCGTTTTGATTGGTTTGTTCCATTCATGTGATTGGCTGATCCAATGGAATTTGATTAAAAAATCGTTTGGAATTCTTTGGTTTCATTTTTTTGAAAAATCGTTTCGAATTCTTCCGTTTGATTTTTGTCTGATTTTATCACTTCGTTACGTGCGGTTCGTTACAGCTATTGTTGATTATGACTCCGAAGTGTCGGAAAAAAAAATAGCGAGAAGAAAGGTATGTGAAGTTTTATCTACACTTTTCTCGTTTTTGAACATTTTCATTCACTTTAGGTTCAGAACTGTGTATGCTATTCTGTGTTTTCGCTTCTCAATGAATAAGCTAAGCTACTAGTGTCCCTCTTTGCAGAAAGCGAAGCCGCTGATTTTTTTTTTAAGTTAAAAAACTTTGCTCGGAACTGCGGGAATTCTCTTTTTCGGAATAAAAAAAATAGATGCCTAACATTCAATGAAGAAGCAAAGCTACTAGTGGCCCGCTATGCTGAAAGCGAAGCCGCTGATGTTTTTTTAAGTTAAAAAAAAAAAATTGCCCGGAACACGTTTGAAATGCCGAAGGCATTGCGTGCGGGAATTCTCTTTTTCGGAATAAAAAAAACTAGATGACCAACATTCAATGAAGAAGCGAAGCTACTAGTGGCCCGCTATGCTGAAAGCGAAGCCGCTGATGTTCTTTTAAGTTAAAAAAATTTGCCTGGAACATGCTTGAAATGCCAAAGGCATTGCATGCTCATTCTCTTCTTTTCAAATGAAGCATGCGCAGTAGAGCACTAAAAAGCGCACTGCGCATCCAAAACAGTATTTGGCGACGGCACATGAAATTGTGCCAAGAAGAATTGGCGAGAAA